>CAIGRS010224918.1:0-14236 GCA_903798395.1 Fraxinus floribunda | reverse complement strand
ACTTAAGTAAAAAGGGGTTTGGATCGAGAATAATATAGAGAGAACGAGAGATTGCAAAGTTATAGCTTGAGATTCTAAACTTGCATTACATTTGAATGACACGTGCAAACTTTTGAAGAAATAAGTAAGAACGTTGGTCTCTTGGACGCACGCGCACGATCTACATTGCACGGACTGGGCAAGTTATTTGGTATAATGACATGTCTTTTTATTGGTCTATAACGACTTCAATGTCGTTATGAAAATCGGTAAAGCAGTATGTTTTTCGTACTGGAACGACATCGATATCGTTTTGTCTCAAAAACGATTTTAGTATCTTTATGTGAATAAACACAATTTTCGTATTGGAACAATATTAATATTGTTTTGTGTCTCATGAACAATTTCAAGGTTGTTATATAAATTAGTGCATTTTTTGTATTGAAACGACATCAACATCATTTTGTGTATCATGAACGAAGTCCATATCGTTACTTGAAGCAATCGTTATATTTTTCCATAAGGACATAAATGTCATTTTATTATTTTGGAACGATATTAGTATCCTGGACATATATGATATTTAAATTTGAAAGTTTCAAAAACTTGAAACTATGTAAATTTTAATTCAATTCAACTATTCTAGACAAATAAACAAAATATCATCTAACATCAAACGAATTAACAAAAAAATAAAAATCTAAGGCTCAAAGTTTCATGCCAACAACTTTGCAGCCAAATTTTTCTACCACATCGGTACACAATTTCAAGCGAATTGCATTTACATCCATCTTCGCTTGTATAAATCCTATGTACTTCAAAGTGAATATCCCGTAGTCATATCTACAAAATTGTTGTACAATTTCGTTAATTCTCAACACTAAAATAGTACTGCCTAACAAATATAATATTAGTCAACTTTACCCATTTCTTTGTCGAGAAACATCTTTCATCTCAAGATTTTAACTTCTCCGTTATATATTTGTCAACACTAGTGACATGCAATTTTATCAGCAAAGAAATAACCTCCTGTAGAGACAGAATCTTTCGTAGTATATAGTGTAAAATTAAGATGAATGTTCCATGCATTACTTTAACAAGTAGTCTTGTTATTGTGCTACACGAGCACTGAATTTCATTCCATGGTAATTAATACAGAGATAGAGTAGGATTATACCATACAATGCAATTGTGAAAATTGTTCTCATACAGTATATATAAAATAAGTTCAGAAATTCTCTGAATTTATGAAGTGCCAAATAGGTCACATGAATTCGTTTTTAGAGTAGGTCACATGAATTCGTTTTTACCATCACACTCGATTCATTCCTAGGTTTCAAAAAGATCTAAAACATTTAGATACATTACAACTACATTTTGAGTTGTTTGTATGAAAACTATCTAAACAAAATAAAAAGCAACTATATCTTTGACAATTACTACATTTGGATTCAGCTACAAAATTTTATTTCGTCACCCTGTTTGGTTATCAAAGGTAAAATTCACAATGATTTACCTTGATGCACTTTTGTTGAGTGCTTTTCAAAGTCTTACATTTGAACTCCTAGCTGCCATTACATGTATGAACAATGAGTTAAACTTGTTTATCGTCCAGATAAAACAACCATTTGAGCATAAAAATCACCCAAGGAGACTAACCCGAAGAACAAAATTCTTATAGATTGTTTCAGAATCCATTTCTTCCTCATGTTGTTGGTCACATTTTAAAAGACTACCAATATAGGAAAACGCGGGTCTTAGAAAATTGCTCTAGACATTATCATGTATGATACATATAGTGTAGTAAAAACCTTACTTATAGTATTGTCCAATCCTCTTCAATACTGCTTATTGAACTTGCTTTGAGAACCTTAAAAATAATACTTACCAAACAAAAAGGTGAGGTTTAAAGTCATCTGCTAAATGAATCCTTCTCCAATTCTCAATTCTGTTCATAGCTAACTATTGAAAAATCTAAACAAAACACGAGGCATCCAATGACATCGAAAGGAAAGGCTAAATTGTGGCAGCTTCCTGTGCCCATTTATAGTTACTAGATATGTTTTATTAAATTTTAATAAATCGTTTTTTATCTGACTATTCAAACGTACTAATTACAAAGATTTTCCAATAATCACTATGAATTTTTAAATATAAATAAATGATTTAAATTTATTATCATTATATCTCACGCTTCAGACCATAAATTAAAGCTAATTAATAAATATTAAAAACAAAAACAAAAATGCAGTAAAAAAATCAGAATTTCAAATCAAAGTAGAAAATTACAAATTAGTTCAAATAATCAGAAAAAACTAGAAAATAAATCGAGGGATTAAAACTTACATATGTGTTGGCAAAACCAGTAGTGATCATTGGGGAAATAAAATCTACAAACTTCAGGGCCTCGATTTTCTCGTAAAATTCATCAGCTTCGCCTTTATCATCTTCCATGACTACAAAATTGCCTTAGAATCCATGTTTTTCAATAATGACAATAATAATAGATATGAATCCAAAAATTCTATTATTTTAATTATTATTGAGTTTTTTGGGTATCAATGGAAAATGAGGTATAAGATGAGTAAGAATGGAGTCTTTGTTTGTTGAAGAGGTAGTAGAGCTAGAGGGCTTTTCAATTTGGGAATAAATAATTTTTGACGTGAATAAATATTCAATTTTGTTTTTCAAGGGAAGGGCAAAGTGGTCTTTCTACACTTTTAAATAATTAAATTTTATTTTATTTTTTGATTACCTGGTCAAAGGCTATTGGACAAAAAGAGATTAATGGATGGCAATTTGAACTCATTCCCCAAAAAAAATTGTGGGACTTGGGTCTGGGAGAGAGAATGAAAGCTGCTGGTTTTGAAACTTGACTTTTCTTATTTTCAAAGAAATAAAAAAAACAACAATTTTTTTTCTAGGGGTCAAGTGACCCCCTAGGCCACCCCCGGTCCACCCTTGGCCACATGGACTAAATGACGTGGAGTGCGGGCTTAAATTCATTTGCTTGTCTACCACATGGTTATACTTGTAACTTCATTGGAAGAGGCATAACAATATTGTAGCCTCGCTAAAAGAGACGTAACGACGACAATAAAAGTCAATGTGAAACTTAACAAGGTTTCTAAGGCATTTATAGTGACAACCAACATTAAGAAACCAAGTTGTACTTCGTTTGACAAACCAAGATGTTGGGAAATGCTTATTTTTGTAAACACGTTATGTTATTCTGAGAACTCATTCCTTTAATACAATAGATTCATCCGAGCAATCTGATGCTTGAGCCATGTGAAGATTTGAACTATTTTTTAAAGTTTCGTGCACATAGATAATTTTCATGAGTAACTTGCATAATTTTCATGAATAACAGCAAAATTTTAACTCCAAATTTTTGTCTATAGCCGATCGATTTATCCAGCATGAAAAAATATATTATATACAACAAAACTTTTACGATATTACAAAATTTAATAATTCTTTGAAACACCAACTATGTAATCAACTGATTTGTCACGTCAACATTTATGTTATTCCAACAAGATAAAATGGCCACATAAGCCAAGACAAACTCCAGGACATAGTTCGGGGGATAATAATCTCAATTATCAGTGAACTTGCTGGTTGATTTCCACTGAGTCAGTGAACTTCAAAAACTACCACATTCATCATTGAACTTTAAAATATGCAGTCACATCCATCATCCATTGAACGGCTACTAGAAAAATCGACGGAAAGAATTGCTAACGGCTATTTTTCTAACATTCGTTCAATGGATGTAACTACATATTCCAAAATTCAATGATGAACAAGATAATTTTTAATGTTTAGTTATCCAGTGGAAACCTTGAGCAAATTTCAATGATGATTGAGATTATTAACCCTAGTTTAGCCCACCGGAGGGTGGTTCTCCACATGGAAGAGCTAGCGCACCATAAAGTTAGCTGATACCAATTCCAATGGAGTGATTGACGAGAATGCAGAAGGAACTAGGTCTAAGAATTGTCACTCAAGCATCATAGAATCCTTAATTTAGTACTTACTGTGAATAGTGGTTTTGTAAAGTAAATAATTATTTATGAACTATTTGAACATTGAAATGTCTTCTATGTTCATGTGCAAGGTTTTGTGCAGAACGTTCGAGCAATAAATTGCTGTTTCATGAGATCAATTTTTTTGTCTTCATAAAAGACGTGATTTTCGACAACCTGGAAATCATTTCCTGATCAGCCAGTCTAGCACTCCTCATCTACTACCTTCGCCTTAGCTCCACGAACCTGTTACCAGTAGCAATTGAACAAAAAAAACGGGGGAAGGAAGAAAAGGATAGAGTTGTAAGCGAAAACAATATCAAAACCGAAGAATAATCAAACGAGAAAGGAAGAATGAGAAAATCAAGGGAAATTTGTAAGACAGTTTTTGGCTGTTACAAAGAAAAACAACCTAGTTGGAAGGTTACAACTGATTGCAAAAAGGAAAACTTGTACACTAGTTAACCACCAAACTACTAAGGAAATAATATCTAGAATTGGGAAAAATATAATGGAAAACAATATGACAATGTTTCCATATCTATAACAATACTGTTGCACTATTTATGTTCTTATGTGATAACAGTTTACAATCTATAAAAAATCAGAATTGAAGCAGGATTTTGTGGAATTTATGGGTTTTTTCCCATGGAACACCACTGTAGATTGCAGTTTGTACAAGGATACAAGATCTAGCCATAATAGAACAAATATCAGTTATAGCTAATCTGTCTTGCTTGTGATAATATATCCAAATCTACGCTTACAATTCAGTATACAGCCACCAGAGCATCACAAAAGTGAATGCAAAGAATATATATGAAAATAAGGCTGAATCTTGGGGGGCAGCAGAACAAATATGAAGCTGCCCCTGAACACTGTAGATCTTATATACCACTATTTTTCACGTGTGAGATTAGATAGCTAACCGTCTTTGAGGAGGGTCTTCCTTTCACCAGTGCCCTGAATATCACACATGAAAAGAGACATTGTGATTAAAATTTAATTAATGATAGAAGCCTATTCTTTTTCTTGAGGATGGCAGGAGACCTATTTCTAGATATTGTATTCGTTTCTTCATTTATCCACATTTATATTCATTGGTCATTCTTTGTTACATCTTTTTCTCTTCAATTAGATAAATCAATAATAACCACCAATATTAAGAAGCTACCTCAACACTTCCAGATAATGAAGATAATGCCTGCCTGCACGTCTCAATTTCAAACTGCTCAATCTTCAAACATCAATGAGAGGAGGCGGAAGTTTCCAGTAATTCCATTGATTAAAGTCCTCCTGAAACCGAGGGAAAAATGAAGTTGATCAAGTAAAAACAGGAGAATGCACATTAAGGCGTGAACATTTTCTTGGATGTAATACTTTGAAAGTAGTACCCAGAAAGTGAGAGTCAAACCTGCTCAGATGATGACATGGAAGGAAACATGCCATGCACAAGGTCAAAAAGAGACGTATATGATTTGGTATGAGTTCGCTGGTTTACAACAATCTCACCCTGTAAATATTTCCACAGATTTTTAGATGAAATTTCCATCCGCAGAAAGAACTTGTACAATTTTCACCATCATTTCTTAGAACTACCTTTGGATTTATGATAAATATTTTTCCTCTAGGGATTCCAACCTTCAGGTAGCTAAACTCATCAGTGTCTCTGTTTCCAAAACCAGCATAGAAGGGATTTCTATCAGAAGGAAACAATGCCCTAATATCCTGCAAAATTGGAAGAAAAATAAGTTCAAGTCTATCCTCATGTTAAACATGAAAAAGATGTATACAGTTACCTAGCCTCCTCCGGTTAAGTCACTTGTTCTAAAAGCTTAAGCTATGGAGGACGGCCATAACTAATCATTTAAATCTTATCTACAGCAACCACCCTCATATAAAGGCATAGTCCATTTTTTCATTTTTTTTTTTCCATCAAAGCTTTATGTGTGCACAATTTCATTTGAGCCTAGGATCTTTGCCTCCATATCAGAGCCCGACAAGCTCAAACAAACAATTCAATTTGTCTAAAGCTTAAATAAGCAATCAGATTCCTAGATTCGTGTTCTCAAATGGGGGCATGGAAAAATCCAATATTTGTAATAGATAAAATAAACAACCAACGTATAAGGACTTGGGCTATTCCACTTAACAAGGTTGAACTTTTCATATAGAATTTCAAGACTTAATAAATATGGCATTTTCTTTCTCATAAGACATATTTAAGTTAATTGAGTTTTAGAACACACGATTGACACGGAGAATAATGGTCAAAACAGTAAATATTTCCTAAAATAGGTGGTAGACCTAAAAACTCTTAGATTAATTCATAAAGCATATATTGATCTCCACTCACATTGTAAATGTCAAAGTTTTCCTACGTGTTTTTTTCATTATTTCAATATTTATTACAACCAACAAATTTTACTACGAGAGAAAAGAGAGGTGGGGGGAGGGTGTAAGGTATTTAATAAAAAAATGTCAAACAGTTCCCCCACAGAAAAGAACTACTGCAGAAGCTGGAATTGCATGCTAAAACTATAAGTTATTTAAGGACGCGAATAGAAAATTAAGAACTGCTAAAGTTCAAGTGACCTACTTTGAGTAACGCATAGCTGCCCAAGTTCAAAACTTCACCCTTGAACCTGCTGCTATAAAACACTTCTAATATATTTCATCCATCGTTTTTGTCCCATATTCAACCATACATTCCTCAACTCCACTTTTTTCCCTTCTTGTTCTCTACAGTACAGGGACCCAGGTTGGAGCTATGCTTATCTTATTATTAAAAAGTAGAAATCCCTTTCAGATATCACAGACTAAACACCACCACACAACCACAATTCCAGCATGATAATGACTGAAATAAAGATATCCAAATCTAAGCCACAAGTTTGATTCTTGTGCTGTTCATTTCCCGTTCTTTCCTCTTTTCTTTTTTTTTTCCTAATCATTTACATTTATGTTTCTCCTTTTACCCTGTTGTACTCCCAGTTCATACCACCATATTCAAAATTAAAATACAGAACACTTGATGATAAATTATAAGGTTCCACAATTTCCACTCGCAAAGTCCTGATTCTCAGTGTGATCATTAGTATGCTAACCTATCCCAGTGATTGATGTATATGGTTGAGATTATACCTCTTTTGGAACACATGGGACAATAGTTCCTTTTCCATAGGAACAGGCTTGACCCCCCCCCCACAAAAAAAAAAAAACAAACAAAGTAATTATTTTCTTTCTATTTCCCTCCTTTTCTCTCTTTGGCGAAAAACACAAACAACAACAGAAGACATGCTCACAAGTGAATCTCTGCAAATGAAGAGAGTAATGGAAACTGGAGCAAAACTATGCAAATAGAAATAAATGTTGGGACCGAAAAGACTGATTTTAAAGGTTGAGATGTGTTTTCAAAAGGTGCTAAAGGTTAAGGACTAATTGTGAAAATTTTCCAAAGGAAACGAATATTGTGGCTGCTGCGATTTGAACCCAGGTATGTGCAACCTAAGAAAGTTAACTTGTACCACTAAGCTATAGACACATTCAATAAACTAAAGTTTTAATATTTAATATGTCTTATCAATATATTAAAACATATAGAAATATATAAAAATATTGGGGGAGGTGCCCCCCCTCCTCCTAAGTACAAGAAAGAATTGATTTCCCGGAAGCCACCAATCTAACTAGTTGAAGGGATACTAAACATAGCAAACACAGTGAGCAAATTAAAACAGCAAATCTTTAAAGGACATCTTTTTACAAATAATAGTATCATGCATGAAGAAAATCAGAAGAATCAGCTAAAATATGTGTAGTTTTGTAGTCATGTGTATTAATGGTGAACTAGAGTAAAAAATGTTTCTATCATTTTTCTTAAACATAGTGAAAAATGTTTCTATCATTTTTCTTAAACATGCACCGAGCAAATAATATTGCAAGATCTTGATTCAAGCAACTCACAATCAAATTACATGTCTTCTTATTGTCATACAGAAACAGAGTACTACATATAACTCATAGTTTACCGCAAAACATGCTTTGTAAGAGATCTAAAATGATACACATAGGGCAATGCATTTGGCCTGTATTTTTACATACTCAGTGGCTCAAATAATTATATCTCTAGGAAATAGAAATGGATGCATCAAGGTTCAGTTACGGTAAGTGAAAATTAAGTCACTGACCTCCAAGCAAGCAATTTTGAATTCATGAGGAGCTCTTCTAACAACTGCAAAAGCAAAGTAGAGGCTTTCTCAAATCATAAAAGCAATGGTACATGGTTTACATCCTTAAAGTTGTAATAATTGAGTTTTAAGTGAAAATACTTTTTCTAAACAAATGTATGTAAAGCAAGCATATCAAAATAGCTAATAATAGAAAGATGATTTTGCTAATTTTTTAGTTGCCAAAACTAAAAACCTTAAATATATTGAGAGATGAGATCCTAATGGGCCTATTGCACTTTATAGAATTTACAATTTGGAAGAAGGATAATTTTTCTAAAAATGAGGGTAAAGAGGCACCGAATACCCCCTTGAGCTCAGACATTAACCTTTTTGGTAGATATGGCTCAAACTCCATCAATCTGGAGTCAGCTCCAGCTTGGCAAAAGTTTGTGAGATAGATAAGGTGAACTGGTACTCATCTCACCTTTGGCTCACATGTTCACGAGTTGAACTCAGCTCGTTCAAAGGTTGGTTAAAACTACAGAGATATGCACCAGAAGTTTTCGAGAATTTCAACATAGCGACAAAAAACCAGGGAAGAAAACTCTTCAATAATTCTAGATGGCTACTCAAAACCTTTTACAAAAAAAGTCATTCACTCTCCAAATTGTTAACGATAAGAAGTGAGGCCTCTTAAAAGTTCTCAAATTAAGTTTAAATTACATGCAGAGGGGAACCACATATTATACTGTTCTAAAGACTAAAATAATACAAATCGATGCATTGGGAAAGCATAAAAAGATGACAGATGAACGGAGAAAGAGCTTTATGGTGCCTATTTATAAGAATAACAGGGAGTTACAAGATTGTACATTTTTGAGGAATTAAGCTCGTGATTCATATGATAAATTATGTGAGGGTAATTGAGTATAGGTTAAGGTACAGTTCAAAGGTTTCATAAAATTAGTTAACAAGGAGATCTTCTACAGAAGCAATTTAAATGCTTGGGAGATTGATTGAGAAGTATAGAGTAAAAGAGAGATCTGCATGTGATTTTCATTTAAATAGAAAAAGCTTATAACAGGAAGTCTAGAAAAGTGTTATGGTGTGTACTAGAGAGAAGGGAATTCTGTCAGATATGTCAATATTATCAAAATATGCATGACAAAGCAATCGCTAGCTTCCGATGTAGTACCCATTGTACCAAAATCTGACTTTTAAGTCCTTATCTTTTCACCTTATGGATGATCTTACAGGACATATTCAGGACAAGGTCTCTTGGTGTATATTATTTGATGAAGGTATAGTTTTAATTGATGAGACTTATTTGAGTTGCACTCAGAGGAAGAGCTAGGAATTTATTTCAGTGTGGGCGTAACTTAATTAAGAAAAAGAATTAAACGAGATAATATAGCATGCTCGGCTTAAAAAAAACTTAAGTTGCTTTTAAGTTATTTTATCCCCCAATATGTTTAGATAATTTGTTTCTTTTTGAAGTTAAAATAATTTCTTTTTTATAAGAATCAATTATACTTATTTGCAACTTTTATCAACAAAAAAAATTATTTATTTGAAACTTAAATAAGAACTTTTTAAGCTTAGCAAAACATGCTCATAAAATTTAGTTTAGTTGGCTTAAACACCACATGTGGCTAGCCAAACATGTTCTAACTTCAGATATGTGGAAACTTATTGACCAAAAATTATCACCCAACGTTAGAAACACTTTGATTTTCTGGATTCCTCTTTCAGAGAGAGATACACAATGAGAGAGAGGTCCAGGAGGAGGGAATAATTCCAGTATAAGGTTTTTTTCCCCCTTATACAACCATGTTAAATTTCCAGAAATTCCTCAGACTATCGTTGTAAATGTAGACTGAGTGCAGCTGTGTCTTTAATTTGGAACTTACCTTCTCTCATATTATAATGCATAAGGAGCCCAAACCGGTGAAGCTCAACAATGAAGAATGAAAACCCAGAAAAAACTGAGTCTTAATTGTGTTACTTTTCTAGTCTAATTACATCTCTGTTCTTTGTGCTTTCTTTAGAAAGCTGACTGAGTTGGTACAAAATTGGTGTAAACTCAACAATACATAGCAAGTTTCAGACTCAATTAGAAGCCATGGATTGTGTTGGACAAGGAAAACCAGGCATCCCTGCAATATGGGTGGGGCAAACCCTCACTGGGCCAGAATGGGATATGCCCCTGGTTACACTGGATGAGTACTTTCAAATCAAAGCCTCTGCTTGGTTTAGCTAAAAATTGATAAAAATTTAAGTCAAAGTCAACAATTAATTTCAACCACACATTTCATGAGACACAATCAACTTTTCAGCCACACGTTTTATCAGTTTTTATCGAAATCTACTAAAAATTTGATTTTTAGAAAAATTAAACATGGGATAAATGTTTCATGTTGTGTAGAATTGATCTTCTTCAATTCCTCCATCGTTGTAATTATAAAACAAATTATACAGTAATTCTACTATTATCCTTAGTCCTATTTTACTAAAGTGTTGCACGAATTCAATAAGAAGCTCTCTTTAAGGGTAAAAGGGCAGCACTATAGAACAAATTGTTAGACCTACTATGCACTATTATACAAAGTGCTAGGCTGTTAATGGAGAAAATGCAAATAAGATGAAGGTATCCCTAATGAGGATGCTAAGATGCATGTGACGGCATACTAAAATGGATAAGATAAATGAAAATATCTGTGAACAAGTGTGTGTGGTACCGATTGAGGATATATTAAGGAAATGATGACATAGGTGGTTGAGACATATATTGTGTAGACCTAAAGAGGCCTCTCGTCATTGCTAAGGATTTATTTACTTCAAAACTTTGAATACATCTAACAATGAACCAAAGAAAGAAGCAGAACAGGATTAATATAGATGACCCAAATTTATCGACGAAAAGTTGAAGCATTAGGAAAGCATGGATTTGAGGGAGCCTGAAAAAATACATGAGAAAATTAAGTTTTGGAAGCAGATGCATTGAAAATCAAGACAGTACAAGCTTTGGAAGCCCTAACCCTACCTCCATTAAATTATGTGACAAGATCAAGTAGACCATATTAGAAGACGGAAGGACACATGAAACTAACTTGTCATGTCGTTGCTAAGAATATTATCTGGTTTTGATCTTACAGTAGGTTCAAGGATGAACTGAATGGACAATGGAAAAAGATTTATATAGCTGGCTTGATTCTCATATGGAATGTTATAACCGTGTCATGGCTTTCGATGCCTATTATGGTAGTCCAATGATGTGTCTTGGAAAACTTCCTACCATGATAACAAAATACGAACTGCATAAAAGGAAAAGTAAGATACTAGAATGAAATGATTAAGCAAGGTGATAAACAATAGAGACCTTCTCGAAACAAAGAAGGAAAGAGTCCATCTGGGGAGATTACAACAGGTCCATCTGGTAAGGCCTTTCCATTCTGAAAGAAAAAGATATAAACTTAACATATTTTGGTTTTAAAACTAGCAACTCTAATTTATGTTTTCTCAATTAGTATATTTCTAAATAATCAAGATCGCCAAAAATTACCTGCTTGAGATTAAATAGGAATTGTCTGGTATGGTAGGCCTGAGAAATTGAACGTGCGCTTAGAAAAAGTAACTGATATCCATTCTCCTGCACCATGCAAATATAAAAGAACATTATGCACATGATTATAAACCCATTCTTCAATTATTAGTGATAAAAATGTACTCTCTATAATAAGAATATAATATTCTCAGTTATTAATAATTGTCGTCGACTATCACTATACATGGAAGTAAATGGACCTTGATTGCTGAGAAGAGATGTGCAACGCCTGTCTGCGACCAATCCATACCAACCCAGGGCATGACCTGTCCTAGAAGATCCGATCTGTAGTAGATATGCAATCTTAAGATATCAGATAAGGGCAGGAAAAAATTTTTGATATCGAATATGTGAGTACTTGTGACACAATTGTTATTGATGAGATAGAGAAGAATTACACCAATCATATTATGACTAATTTAATGAGCAATACAGAGTCGTCGTCCACAAAGTAGGCTTTACTCAGCAATTATGTGAATTTAGAATGAAGACCGGAGAAATCATATTTCCTTATTCTAAGGAGACGTGTACAAATAATTAAGAGAAACATAACTGGGAAAAAAAATTTCCTCGACAATTTGATATATGCAAGTAAAGAGCTATGCATATGTATAAATTTTACCATAAAAAGAAGAAAGGGAAGGAGAGGGCAAAAACACTTCAAAATACCACTGCTGACAGTGACTATGGAGCTTATATCACTATGACAATAATATAGAAAATGTCCAGGAAAAGGAATAAAAACAAAAAATCAAGAAAACTTAATAAAGCATGATACTGACTGCAACTGAACCAAACAAAGTATATAAATCTAATGCAATCAATAAGTGTTCTTATATGTCCCGCTTTATTGGGCTGAAAACTAAATGCAGCATCATGGAGTACATGTATGACAAAAGAGAATGCACAATAAGAAGTTTCCAGAACATAACATACTCACAAGAACCAGATATGTGGTCTTAAGCCAAACAACATTCACATAGAAAGACTGAGCGAAATTTCATGAGAGGTTAAAAAGTAACAAAACATAGCTCACAAATGATTGTCAAACGTATCATATAGAGAACCTTAATGTTAACTCCCTCCCTCAATCCAATAAAACTAAAGTCCAATAACATACTGGTAGAGTTAGACGCACGATCGGTCACAACTTTTATTTATTTATTTTTATCATAGTCAAAATAGGTTTTTTTTTTTTTAGCTATTATTAATAGTATTTTGGCCCTTCAGTGGTTATTAGGGTTTTAGGGAGAATATATTTAAGTAACTTGTTCCTATGATGTAACTTGATTTTTTATGAATATTAATAAAACATTGGACATTATTCTTCAATTATCCGCCCAATCGTTAATTTTTGCATGAACATGCATTTTTAGTTCTGTATTTGTTCTTGTTTATGCTTCAGACCGGTCTACGTTCCTAACAATAAAAAGGACACATTAGAGGTCATGGTGTCAGGGCTGATAAAGGAAATGTAGAGACAAATTAATAAAAATCTGCCAATAGGCTATAGCTTTAGCACACAGGTGGCTGGATTGAAAGCCCATCAACAGTAGATGGTGGGGGACCTCTATTGCAATGTGCAAAAGCACGAGCTGGTGGCCATGGCATGCACACAGCGGCGAGGCAAGGCAGCACGATGGTAAGATTAGTCACAGGCTTGACAGTGTAGATAGAGTTGTTGACGGAGGACTCAAGAATAGAGGAGGTTTTAATGGCCGATGTGCAGCTATCGATTATGTGACAGGCAAAGCAACTATCGCGAAAGACAAATATTCAGATTGTTGCGCGGATGTTGAGTTGGAGTCCAACACTGATTTTTTGCTCCTATTACTCCGATTAGAAACTGATTCAGGTGAGAATTCGTTTTTGACATGGAGGTCGACAGAGACGCGCCAATTGGAAGGGTACAAAATATGGAGACATATTGGATATAAAAGACAGATACAAATGGACCAACAACCTAACTTGGAGATGAGAGGTTCATGGTCAATGGACTAGGCTGTTAATGAAACTCTTGAAATAGATGGTGCACTCCGTACTGCTTTGAAGCAGGATTGTGATGAAGTTAGTGGACCGAAACTTAGTATGAAGAATAATGGACCCAGTGCAGTCATTTGGCATAAGCGAATAAAGGGATAAAACTTAGACATGTTTGATTGGAGTTTGTAATTGATGTTGGTAATGCAGTATTTGGATTCAATAATCAAATTGTCGTACTTTTGTAGGCATGAGTCAAGCGTTGAGATTGTCAAATTTGTGATAAATAGTGTCGAGTCTAATGCTTGAATTAATGAACTAGTGGAGGAGATCTAAAGTAACATCGATTGAACAGGGATGGATATTCGACATATTCAAGTTGCTGATTTAGCTGGGCCTAAAGATTTAAATGGTACAATGCACAATAATGTAATGGGCAGCTTAAATCAATTCAAGTGTCTAGCCCAGCTAAG
>CAIGRS010224829.1:0-10979 GCA_903798395.1 Fraxinus floribunda | reverse complement strand
GAGAATTCAATTTTTGTATCCGTGTTTTGAAGAATGACTTGTGTTTGACGATTTCGACAACTTCTCTTAAGTTGATGAGTTTGATAGTGTTGTTATGTTTTGTACTAAACTTGTTCAAAATATGAAACACAATCGGGGGCAAGGTCGGCCATAAAATATTCGAGGCTCTAGGAGATAAATTAATATGAAAATCTTAAATATAATTTTCTATAAGCGTATTGATCTCTTTAGTATCATTCATGTTTTATTCAAATTATTTTTCAAAAATTAAATGAGCCCTTTTAAAATAAATAACTTATTCTTAAATTTCATAAAAATTAATTTGTGATGCTATGATCAAAGCCATCCAAATCCCAACTTCATTTAACTGTAAACATACGAACATTACAAGAGGAGCCAGAAAACAATATTGAGTTCTACTTCCCAATATCATTTATCGTCTACTATAGCACTAAACACTAAACAAAGATAAAATCCATCGAGACATTCTTGAATACATTGGACAATTGGTTCCTATACAAAGGCCAGTATCACAATTTCGAGCAGGAAAATGATCAACAGTAACATGTCTGAAACAGAAGCCTTAGAATTTACGGAATTTACTGAAAAAGGAAAGGACATAGCAATGTCTCAATTTAGTTGACCACTAGATGCTTCAATCACAATAGCCACAACTATGAAGCTAGCACCCTCTCAATGGCAGCCACATAGAAGCGTGATTACATGAAGTGTGAGGAATTTGGGCGGGATATTGTACTTCTTGAAGGGCACTCGAAATCAGATATTGATTTTTGTTAATCAAACCACTCTCAAAACAGATGCGTGTATTGCCTCGTCAATTTTCTGACTTTAAGACTTGTATGCTTTCAGGAGCCATCAGCCATTCCAAGGAGTACTATTACAGAAGCTTTAAAAGTTTTAATTGGTATAAATGGATATTTTTTATATGTTTCCAAACACACACATGGATATAAGTTCTTCACTAATTTCTGAATTTTTTTATTTTATTTTTTTCATTTTTTAGATGTGAGAAATCATCCAGTACTCATCCACTGCAGACGTGGAAAGGTATGTTCTGCATAATTTTTCATAAAATTAGCGTTTTATAGTCTAGAATAATCAATCATCATACTTTATATGTGTTGGAAATTTGATTTATGCTTCATCATCTTTGTCTTTAGGGTTTGTACCAGCAAGATAAATGAATATATTTGTCTTTTAGCATACAAGTTTTGTGTTTCTTGGACTTCACTTATCAAATAAAAAATGCAGGCCATAAAGATTCTAAAGTCATTCGAACTACAGAGAAAATTAATTGGATGAAAATGTATTATCTTTGGCATGTAACGAAAACTCTTAGTTGGTCGAACTGTTATCTGATATAATTGAAACTTTATATAATCAATGTTCAGCCTATTGATGACTAATAATATTTGACTGATATATTGATCAAGTTAGATCTTGATGGTCAAATGATGGCATTTCGATGGCTCTTCTACTTGATTGTTCTTGAAATAGGGCCCAATTCGAGTGTGGATTGCATATCTAATTTGAGAGTGATCAATGTCCTGGCTTGACTGATATATAGCACCTGTGTAATTAGAGCATGGTTGGCTAAGCCTAAAAGGATAACTTATAAGTAAGCTTTCCAAGGTTAAGAGGAATTTTTTTATTAAAAATGAGAAAAAATTTGAGTTATTCAAAAGTTGTTGGAAACATAAGGTTAATTAAAAGTAAATTTTACCATTTAATAAAGCTCCACAAACAGTATACTATCCATATTAATATATAAAAAGTTGAAGCATTGATCTTAGCCTTGTGTGCTTTTTTACGGACTCGATAAGGTATTTCATCCTCTGAGTAGCCATAGCTGCTCGTATGGTGATCTCATGTTTTCAACTTGCAGCATCGGACAGGGTGTCTCGTGGGTTGCTTGAGGAAGTTGCAGAACTGGTGTTTGTCTTCAATTTGGACGAGTACAAGAACTTCGCTGGCACAAAATCGAGGGAGACAGACTTGAGATTTCTTGAGATTTATGATATTTCATGTTTAAGGCATAGCCTACAGAGCCTCATCTACCAGTACCAAGGGAATGGTCTGCAGAAGAGACGCTTACTTTACAGAGAAGATTGCGTACAGAAGCCGAGGATAAGTTCAGTGCAGTTAGCCTAATTGTAGCATAGATTTTACATTTTACTCAAGTTGGAAAATTTGTTAGATTGGTTTATACTTCTGTGCAAGAATCATTGCTTGGAATGGTTTATTCTTTTGTTATTTGACATAATGGGAAAATTGCTTCAAATTTTGATAGAAGGATAATGAACTACTTAAATAATGGGGGTACTAAATGATGTGGATTACTGTAAAACGAATAATGTATAGTGTCACTCGGGGCGTGTTGATAAGGTTGGATATGTGGAGCTTAATATAATGTACACTTTTCTTTAGAAATTTTGTACATGTTTTGTTTTAGGGGCATTAGATGTAATTTTAACTTAATTATGGTCACTGTACTGCTATTTGTACACCCACACAATGCACAGAGGCTAGGTGTTTGTTTGGTCTTGATTATGAAACTCTCTTCTCTAAGTGGCATGGTAATATACTTCGTTTATGCATGTTTCTTTGTGCTGTCTCGTTTTAAAAATTTTGTTGTCCTCGTATGTTCATTTTTTCCTTTAGCTGAGGGTCTTATTGCTTTGTAATACGATAAACTAAGTAAAAATGCTTTGTTTATGTTTATACTATTAGAAGCTTATTTGTTGCCTTTGAGATTTATTTTAAGACATGGGAGTTTTTGTTATTGAGGTTTTCCATCAGAAAAGTGTTCTTGATTCTAACACGGATCAAATTTGTTTGCCTGTCACAACATTGGAGTGACAATATCATAAATTGGTGCTTCTTTTATTGTCCTCTGTGGTTGAATTATGTCTCTTTTGTTTATTTTAAGGCCACTATGAAAATTGGATGTAAATTTGACTTAATTTTGCTTGCAATATTGCTGTTTATGCATCCACACAATCCAGAGGAAGTATGTTTTATTTTTCTCTGTGTGGTTTATGTTTGTTGGACTAAATTTCATTGCCTTGATTTTATCTGTTAGCGGAGGTTTTGGTGAAACATATCCCATTCAAATTCGTAACATTTTAGCACCTAAAACATGGTTATGCGACGAGGTGCTGAAATTTGTGCTCGACGAAATCTGAGCTTCTATGTATCATGGTTGTGAAATCTGTTTCGTCTGCCATATTTTCCGTAAGAAGTGAATCAGCAGGTTAGTACAAGAAACATTCTGATGAACTTTGAAGATATAGACAAACAATTTCATCAATTATCATTTAAAACATTAAACAAAACATAAAGATAATCAAGATCCGTAGCCAAATAACCTGAATTTGGATTGTACATGTCTATGCAATAGACACAGCTATACTATATAATCAGCAGAGTAATTTGATATATAGATTGAATCAGTACTATACTTGACTGTTCAGTTAATGAGTCTACATTAACCAGCAAATCCTGAAATAAATTTCATAGCAGATGCTTCATCTCCATTGGATTATGGAGCTGAAAATCATGCCTCCTATGATAATCTTCAGTGTTAGCTACTTGCAGTTGAAGGGTAGGACTTGAAAACATGGGATATTGCGAGTACTGAGGCATTGGGTACAAGTTTGGGAAATAACGGCAACTCAGTGGCGGCTCGGCATTGGGAAAAGGAACATTGTCTAGTACCCCGAACTCTAAACCATGGGAAACAGAGATTTCACCGCCACTAATATCCATATAATTGCCCCGGATTTCATCACCATTGCCATACGTATAATTTCCGTAAGTATCTTCAGCTTCACATATATAGTTGATGTTACTGCTCGATGCACCATCATTCATTGGCATCATCATCAACCTTGGATTAGCCATGTTGAATGAGCGGTCAATAATTTGTGGATCATAAGTAGGCATCAAAGATTGCTGCTGCTGATAACTTTGGTACATGTATATATTTTCTTGAACTGATTGAGCATCCATTTGATTCTGATTCATCAAATTAATTCGAGACTTGACATTCTCAATCTTAGCCTGCAGAAGACTACCAAAGTACTTCAGCTCATCGTATGTCAAGTTATCATACGTTGCATTCCAAACTGGGTACTTAGTTTCATTGTTCTTTTTGCGTGTTGTCACAAGCTCTTCTTGAACTTTCTTCACTTGATCCTTGAAAAAAAATGACAAATCATAGGTTCTTTGTCTGCAGTCATCATCTGATCTCTTCTTGTAGGAGCTGATCAAGTTTTCAATCTCTTCACGATTTTCGGGCCAAATTGTTGGCTCGAATGGTTCGTCTCCTTCTGATGGCCCGTAGAGAATCATGCCTATTTTGACTCCACATAGAGTCGATAATTCATAAGCCTTCTTCTCCAAACCTTTCTTTCTCTTTTCAAAAGTTACACGGCGTGCCTTCTTGTTGTTTCTCAGTTCCAGGGTTAGTTTTGCTCGACCCATCTTCATAAACAAAATCACAACAATCAGAATAAATTTTTTTAACTTTCGGTAGTGAATTATACGTGATTACAGAAATCGAGACAAAGAACGGTAATATATGTAAACTGATAAGCACAAACAAAGAGAGAGAAAACTCCAATTATACTTTAATATTATTAGTACTTTGTTACAAATTCGAATAGAAACATAGTTTCTTGAAAATCAGGACATATAAATTCTAAACTATAAATTCTGATTAAAGAACAGAACTGTAATCAAGAAACTACCTTAAGAGTTTCTGGGCTTCAATTCTCCGATCTCAAATAGCTTAATCTTAGTAATGAATGGGTTCTCATATAGAATAGAGAGGGAGAGGGGGTGTCGAATTTATATGGAAACAAAATTCTGCAAAAATCGATGAAGATTTTCTTGATTACAAAGTTTTGGAATATTACCATATGGGTTTGACTGAGATTTCTTACTGACAAAGACGCTTAACGGCTAAAAGATTTTAAGTATAAACGCCGAAGTCCAAACCCATAATTTTTTTGTTTAATTTTCTACCGTTTCTTACTGACAAAGACGCTTAACAGCTAAAAGATTTTAAGGATAAACGCCGAAGTCCAAACCCATAATTTTTTTGTTTAATTTTCTACCGTGATTGTTACAATGCTTAGATATTATGATCTTATATATGTATTTGTATGTGCATTTTCATTTTCATTTTAAGATGCATTTTGTGATTTAACATAATTTTGGATTTTGGTCAATACTACTCAAATTTGAAACTTGAATTAGATAGTATGAAAAGAAATTAAAATCTTGTTAATTTTAATGTTAATACAATTTAATACTGCATGCCAAATATGAATTGAAGTCCTCTTAAGTTAAAAACATAGGCACACTTGAAGAATGACTTGTGTTTGACGATTTCGACAACTTCTCTTAAGTTGATGAGTTTGATAGTGTTGTTATGTTTTGTACTAAACTTGTTCAAAATATGAAATACAATCGGGGACAAGGTCAGCCTTAAAATATTCTACGCTCTAGGCGACAAATTAATATGAAAATCTTAAATATAATTTTCTATAAGCGTTCATTCATGTTCTATTCAAATTGATATTTAAAATTATTTTTCATAAATTAAATGAGCCCTTTTAAAATAAATAACTTCTTCTTAAATTTCATAAAAATTAATTTTTATATATTTTTTTAAAAAAATTATAAGCTTACTAAAAAATATATTTTTTTTTAAAAAAAATTAAGCTCATTAAAGATGTAAGTGTGCGAGCAACGAGTAGTTTTGGGTCTCTTATTTAGTCAATCACGTTATTTAATCATGTCTTTTAAATGAAGTAAATGATCCAACTCAAAAAAGAAATGAATTTTTTTGTTGAATTTTTGAGCTTTTAATTTTTTGAGGCCCCTTAAAAATTGAGGTCCAAAGCAGTGGCCTAAGTTGTCCTGGGCCAGGGCCGGCCCTGATCAAGGATGTATTTTTTTATAAAGACGTGTTGCTCTCATTCATGACATATGATTCACTAGAATATGGAGTTTCATGTCGATGATCATCGATTGAATAAAGCCTTTGTTTCCTTGCATGTGAATTTGTTGCAGAGACAGTATAGTAGATGTTCTCCTTCTGAATTCATCACATTGTCCCTCCTACTCATCATGAATTGCCAATTGGGAAAAAATATGTCTGAGATTACGAAGGTTGGCTTCAAAGATTTTTATGTTGAAATTTGGATATCTTCGTATGGAAACATTAATGCATGGTTAGCTTCGATCCAAAAATAAGTTGACAATCCTTGAGAATCATAGGCAAAAAAAGAGGCACCTCAACTTGAATGGTACGAGTTGAATTTCTTAACATTTATATTAACAACTACGTCAATCCAACTAATGATATTTTTAATCTTAACACTTACAATAGTACTACATTAATTCTTACAAATTAACATAGTCGAACTTTGAAATATATAAATAACAAGTTGTCTAATAAGATTCATTCACGAATGCATACAAATTATCAAAAAGTAAATAATAACGCTAAAACAACGATAATCCCATCTGATTGATTCGGTTGCTTCAAACCTTCAAATCTACATAAAAAGATGAAATATAAACTAGAAGTTATAGAAATAAAATATTTTTTAAGTATTGCTATTATTTACCAACCATCTAAATAATCATTCTTTGCTTGACTTATCACATTAAAAAAAACTCTAAACCTTATTCTCCAATCAAGCAAACAATTTTCAATAAGTTTTCCACAATATCCTCTTATGTTCAAATTCTACCAATAAAGTGTGTCGTGACTACCATATAATTAAATTGTTTTTTTTTTTTTTTGAATTGATGTCCAATGATCGTTTGATTTCCTACAAGTGTACAGTATCGCGAACAAAATAGTAAAGTGATAAATAAAATATCGTTCTCACAAGGGTCATGTATTCAATATAGGATCAATCAATTTTAACTCTAATAAAATAGCAAATTGTGTTTGAAGAGTTTATACTAAATTAACGAATTAAAGGTGAACTCATATCAAAAATCGTGTAAGAAAGTGGTTTATATATAAAACTCTGAAAGAAAAAGAAAACAACCCGATTTTGCCAGATATCGCCTGGGCAGTTGGCCAAGCAAAGTCTTGAGCTTCTTTTTTTGAAATTTGAAGTTGGGCAGTCACCCGAATTTATAATTGGGCTTGATTCTTTTAAGTCATTTTTTCATGTAATTTCGATCATTTAACTTCTAATTGCATCCATTTAAACTTGTAACATTTTCAATCTTGTTTTCTGGTCCGAAATAACTATTGCACGTTTACATTTTATTCCCCATACTTTTGATTTCACTATTTTTCGTCAATTTTAACTTTTTTCTTTCAATTCCTCTTCCATTCATCGAATTTTACCTAATAAATGAAATATACAATAAATTATGTTACAATTGCTCAAAAGAACTAGAATCCGTTTGGTACCGATTAAAATTCAATTAAAATTGAAAATACAGCCGTTATTGGGTCTCACTAGTCTAATAAAAGTCAACAATAACGACTAGTTTTTCAATTTTAATCCGATTTTAATTAGGGGTGGCAAAAAAACTCGACAAATTCGATACCTGCGAGGCCTCGAATGGGGCGGGAATTACCCACTTAATCGGGTATTCGGAGCGGGGACGGGTAACAGGCGCCCCGCCCCTGCCCAGTTTAATAATTTTTTTTATTTTTTTTTTAAATTATATCCTTTAAATGAAACTTTTTATTAGTTTTAATAAAAAAAAACGATAATTAAAATTATTTGTCTCAATCTAATGAATTGGGCAAATAAAAAAACAATATCAGAACTTAAAAAAAAATAAAATTTTTATTAGTTTTAATAAAAAAAAACGATAATTAAAATTATTTGTCTCAATCTAATGAATTGGGAAAATAAAAAAAAAATATCAAAACTTAAAAAAAAAAAAAATTAAACTGGGCGGTAAACAGGGCAAGGGCTTCACCCCTCCCCGTCCCGCCTTAAACGGGTAACGGGGTAGGAATGGGGTGGGGTGGGGAATTTCTTGGCGGGTCAGCGCCCCACCCCCGACCTGCCCCGTTGCCATCCCTAATTTTAATTTCTACTAAACGAGCTTCTAATGTTTATATTTTTAGATCTAAATAATTGTATAAAATACACTTAGGGTGTCTTTGCATCCCATTATATGCAATTTGTTGATCATCCTCGGTCCTTCGTACATGTAATATTTTCAGGACTTTATAAACATGCTACATATTATTAAATATGATTCGATTATATTTAATATCCACAATATGTGGTATAGGATTCATAACAATACGAGCTATTATGTTTGTATGAAGAAGTTGTTTAATACATAACATTTGAGAGAGTATGGATTTCTGCTTCAAATAGCTTTTGACATTGTTAATGCCTTGCTTACCATACTCTTAACCCTTTTTTTTTTTTTTTTTTTTTTTTTTTTTTTTCAAATTTGCAAGAATGGAGATACGGTCTATACCCCAATGACAGGTTCGAAAGGAGTGTCGCAATTTGCTCTAGTTACGAGGTCATCCAATATCTAAATCTTAAAATGACACCATTATGGAGCGAGTTTTTCAGACTTGCTTTGATCATTTTCTTGACATGAAAAAAAATCGACTACGACATTGATTAATTTACAAAATCTCACTTATGGATAGGGGGTAGACTAAACTCGAGAAATCGTGGTTCATGATTGTTGGCATATTTCACAAATTTTCGATCTAAAAGTTTCGTCCGATTATTGAGTTGAAAGATACCGCTGATGGCAACGCAAAAAAATCAAAATGGGCAAATGTCACATCAAATAAAAGTTTTTCAACCTTCTAAAAAGTGTCTTGTGAACACACATGCACTCCATTGTAGTAGTAGTAGTCGTCCCAATACATCATCACCACAACTTGTTGAAAATTACTAAGCTCTTGTTTGGATGCCATTCTTCAAAAATTAAAATTAATAATTTGATTGTTATACTGTGAGCGGGCCCCACTTTGACAGCCATGTGTTGACTGTGTTATCTACGGTCAATTAAAAATTTGGTGAAAATACCATAATGCGCCTAATTTATTGCATTCAATTTTCATTAATTGGGCAATTTGACATTTCAAACTAAAAAAAGGATGGCTGCCGTTCACTTTTCAAATATTGCGGCTGGATCACTGTTCACCTTACTGTTGCAACGTTTATATATTTCATTAAAATGTGAAATTAATGGCTCACAAACAGTTTAGCAAGTTTAATAATGACACTCATTTAGCAAGTTTCGAAAATACATTAAAGATATAAGGAAATTCAACATTGGTGCAGATTAAAATCAAATTTTTAATAATTTAGATCAAGATTGATGAAATCTATGATTGAAGAATTAAGGATCTCATTAAAAATGTGATTAAAATTAATTATTAACTTTAATTTAAATTATAATTCAAAATTTTAGCTGAATCGAAGAGGGGCATAATGTTATTCACAACTGCATTTTTACTACATACAAGCGTTTGATAATGAATAACATTATTCATATTCGAATTTCTAAAGGAAAAGTACCTTCGTATATCTTTAACTTACCAACAAATTATAAATAAGAGCAATAAAAATAGCGATAATTCTCTATGTAGACTTTGCATAATTCTCGTCGAGATTGTTGTGAGTAATGGTAATTTGTTATAATTTTAAAAGCATCATCGAACAATCGTGATGTACTATATTTGGCAATAATCAATTATTCCATAAAGTTTTACTTATATTATTTACAAATAAGATTATCAAGTTTTGTCCTAATTCATTACTAACCACGAAAATTTAAATTAAAAGAAAATAAAGAACATATCGCAATCATTCAATTAAAAGTGTACACCAAATTATCACAGCAAAATAAGAAGACAGTCCTACCATCCATTATTTGCTATGCCCAAACCCCATCAATAGTTTGAATAATGTCAATTATATTTTTATATTGTTATTTTTTTTTCTTTTATTTTCGTTTTAAATACTAAAACAGAAATATATTATTCCTTTCCTAATAAGAAACTGAAACCACCTAAAAAAAGAAAGGGTGACAAAGTATAAACGTCATTGTGACGTATACACGGGATATTAAAGCACACGTACACGAGTAAAATGTTATTTTTATTTGAAAAATATATTCACATACATGAGCAGTAGGTTCTTGCCTACAAAAGTGGAACTTCACCAATTCTATCTTCTCTTCGAACTGATTAAGTTGACACGACGAGTATTTACTATTCAAGTACAAAATTTATTAATTAGAGTTTACTCTCATTTAAGATCATCTAAATTTGTTGACCTCCAAAAATTTTGTTAATAGATGTCGGGCCCACTCGTGCACCTATAAGCCGAATCCAACACGTTAACGCCGATCGACGGTCATGACAGCTCCTGAAATTAAACATGGGAGGGGCTCAATGACACGAGACGTCGTTGTTCGAACTTTGATGAGATAAACGGAACACGATTGTNGATCATCTAAATTTGTTGACCTCCAAAAATTTTGTTAATAGATGTCGGGCCCACTCGTGCACCTATAAGCCAAATCCAACACGTTAACGCCGATCGACGGTCATGACAGCTCCTGAAATTAAACATGGGAGGGGCTCAATGACACGAGACGTCGTTGTTCGAACTTTGATGAGATAAACGGAACACGATTGTATAAGAAATCAAATCGATAAAGAACAAGATTCGTAGTTGAAATATGATAGTGGATGAGAGAATAATATAGCTCCAAGTATTAGGAGTTTCATTAGCCTTTAATTGTTACATGGTGGGGGTATTTATAGTATTACAAATTAAATGGTGATCTTTGAATCAATTTACACGTAGTCTCATCTCCTCAGTCAAGACATCAAATCCTAGCCATCAAGTTGACTCTACTAGTCTAACAAGGCATTAAATGTTCTTACATTGATAAGACAAGACATAAGTATACTTTTCTCA
>CAIGRS010224772.1:0-10072 GCA_903798395.1 Fraxinus floribunda | reverse complement strand
TCCTTCTAGAATTAGATGCGTAGCTGGCATTTGCTGATTGTGTTAGCTCTGCTGGCAGTCTTTAGCTTTGCTGGAATTTATGCTGGCAATGACCTTTCTTCCTGCCATATTTTAACATATTTCGCTTCTAGATCCATTAACAAATGTATGTACAATACATGGATGTCGACTCTACAGTCGTGCAAATATGCATAGCAAAGAAATGAGAAGACTAACCTCTATAATATCCAGGGACACTTGCTTAGAAGTCATCCTCTAGTTATCTTTTCCTCCTCTGGAAACTGGGCTTCCTCGGCTGGCTTGCTGTTGGACCTTGATCGATAGTATTACCGCTCCCATACGGTATAAGAGGCTTCTTCAAGGATGCACCCATATCAGCACAAACACTGCTTGAGATTGTAGGTGAAACTGTTTTCCTTTTAAGCTGCCTTGGGACTTCCAGCCTTTCAAGAATTCTTGAAGTTTTCTCATCGACTTGTCTTTTGTTGTGCAATTGTGATTCATCCAGCTTTGGCTTGGAGATACAAGTGGGAGAATTCATGTTGACGATATCAGTTATAACAAGTTGTTCCCACTCCTCTGTAATGCATGCACTCGTTTTATCTTCTAAATGTTTAATATCTAATTGCAATATTGGTTGGACCTCAGCCGAGGAATCTTGTAGGGTCAAATCTGACTCTGAGGTTGCTTCTTTTGTTTTAGGAGGTATTGCCCTAAAATAGCAAAACATATCATGGCAATAACAAAATTTTGTCAAGTAGGTAACGAAAAATCAGATGCTAAAAACCACATTTATTTCAATCACAGATCTGATGAGATGATTACCCAAATTGTAGGCTCTCTTTTACAAGCAAGTTTAGTTTTTGATGGAAGCCTCTCTCGTGCTGGACTGGATTGTACTCGCTCACTTCGATCTGGAACAATAGTTAACATTGCATTATCAACCAAAGGTTGCACAACACAGAAACTCTCTCTAAAAAAATCGACTAAATTTTTGTCTTCGGCCAGTTGGGCACACGTGTTAGCATGCACTCAGATAACCAATCATTCATTTGTTCGAAAGAAGATCAGATCAATTCAGTTGTCTTTATCCAGTTAAGCGTGTGTCTCTCTTTCTTAAGAACACCAAGCAAAATATTCATTAATTGAGATTCACAAACTGCAGGCGATATTGGAAACAGAATACAATCAATCCAGTTCCTATCCTCCTCCCTACTCGAATTAGAAAATTAGTGACTTTTGTTTCTTTGATGTTTAACAATTTCAATCCAGAATGAGTGAAATCATTTATGCTTCCCGAAATTTAACCTTGCCCGTGGATTCACCTCCCGAGACTAAATCTAATTCATATGTTCAATTCCTCCTTAACAGCTTAATTTACAGATATCACTTCAGAAATAGAAATCTAGATGCCCAAATGAAAAGAAACATACTAACATAACTATGAGAAAAGAAATATTATAATGGAAAAAATCCAACCTTTAGCAAAGAAGCTTGAACTGTGTTTTCAATCTCTTTAGCTAGCGTAGAGCTAAGGAATTGACTCACATCAGGGGAGGGTAAAACTTCCTCTGATCCTGCAAGGCGCTGCAAATTCCAGAATATGTGGAGATTTTTATCGGGAAACACACACACACAGAGTGGACAGAGGCATACGTGTTATTTCTTTTCTTTTAGACTAAATAAAACTCGAGACATTCCTAGGAAGTGGTGATAAAGATGTACATTAAATTTAGTGTAACTGTATGGGAGATAAAAAAATTACCCTGAGAAGCATCACCCCTTTGTCCGAAGGTAACAGTATGTAGTAGCACTTAAATGAAGTCTCAATTGCAGTTCCAATATTACAATTAGAAGAGCAAACCAACCCCTGATCAAGGGAGTTAAGAACACTGCAGACCAATTGAAAAACTGCCAAGCCACAGAGCAAAAGAGAGGTGAAATCAATGAACTCAAGAAGAAACATTCACATACTAGATTATTGACAATGATGAGATCTGTTAAACCGATGCAAAAGCAGAATTAAAATTTTTGAGACAAGAAGAAAATCGAAAAATCGAGAATTTATACAAAATTTTGATTTTACGAATTGGTCCTCGAAAAAATTCACACAGTCTTTGTTTATATAGGCAAAGTAATTCCATAATCCTAATGACTAAAGCAATTAAAATCCCAAATGAAGTATTTTAACAAGAAAGAAATCATGTTCTAAATAAGAAATAAAATCCTACTACAACAATAAATAATTCTTATCCTATTTGCAATAGGATTTTCCTACATCATTTTCCCCACTTAAAAAACTCAACCTCGAGTTTGTTGTTGGAGGAGAAAATAAAAAATTTCTACAAGAACTAATATTGATGAAATGTTCATCTCTTAATGTGCTAGATAAACATCGTTATATTACTTAATTGCATTGTTTGAAGTCAACATTGCTCCTACCTTAGTCATTTTATTTTCCTTTGGTACACTTGTGTGATATTCCTACATACACGATGTACAGTTCAATTTCTCACTTGTGAGTCCACTATGGATAGAGGCCACTAGTGCTACTTTCAATTCTACATGATTTTCATCTATTGCTTTAATGTTCACCGATGCCTTCTTCAATACAAAAAAACTAGCACGGGAACTTAGATCAATATCATCCATACTTAGATCTATATCATCCATATTTTCTTCGTACTTATGCAATTCATTGGCTTTAGGATCGCAGAGATGGTCAACGAAATGTTTATTCTCAATTTGACAAGTCTCTCCTTTAACTCTTTCGTGATTAGGAGTTCAATCCCATTTTTTTCAAAGGGACACTTTCGAACTTCAACTTGTTTGTTATCAAAGTGCGGCTCTTGGGATCTTCAATTGCACTACTACAATGACGAGTGCAGCTAAGTTTTGTTAAACTTCTTTAAGAGTTTATTCGAGCCTGATAGTCAATGCTAGATTTTTTGAATCTCTATTCGTTGTCGACGGCTCAGACTCGCGAAATTAAAATTATTGAAACAAGAAGAAAGATGAAAAACTTGAAAACTATTAGAGAATAGTTTAATTGTAATGAATTGGCCATTGAAAAAGAGTAAAAAGCCTTTGTTTATAGGTAAATTGATTTCTTAATTCTAATCACTAAAGCAAGAAAAATCCTAAAAGGAGAAAGAAAAATCATATTCTAACAAGAAATAAAAAACCTTATGATAAACAAGAAATAAAATCCTACTATCATATTCTATTTGTAATAGGATTGTCCTACAAAAAGAATATGATAGTCCAGAAAACCATGAAGATAAAGAGAAAATTTCACGCACGTTGAGTATTGAGCTCTGACTTGTCATTATCATGTGAATCATTACAAGTTGGAGTAACAACGTAGGTAGCACCCATGATTAAACCTGTCCAAAACATGCAAAATTAGAGTGCTAACTATGAGACTAGAAAAATATATTTAATAGCTCTCACTTGTAGCTCAACGATATAATTTAGTGAATTAACAAAATGACCATTTGGACTGCTTAGAAAAGGAATTGATATGCAATGCCCTTGCAATGTTTGCATACTCTTCACCAACATAATTATATTTTAAATTGCTCATGCGTCCTTTTTGTATGGAGAACGCCCATTCATTTTGAGTAAAGACACGAGCTAAAAAGAAAATAAGTTCCTTCAACTCCATGAAAAGGATCAGTCAGAATCACAGAAGATAGAGAATGTATTGCCTTCTAATTCTGCTTCTGTCATGGAACCTTCATATGTGGGACGTGTTGCATTACATTGTCATGCAAGAACGATTTTCTACATGTGTGTCACCAACACTACTCTATTTAACCCAATTCATACTATGGACATTTTCCAAATTAAAAATGAATGCATCTTTCTTAAAGATTGCAGGAAAAAAGGTCAAATACAAGATACACTAATCAGAACTATATCAAATTTCATAAGTCATACCAGTAGCCTTGAGGACCAAGGATATGGATCAAGCTGATCAACAAGAAAATATCAGAAAAAATTGAAAGGTAGTTTCGAGTTCTTTATACTTTGGGGGAATTAACATCCTTCAGCTTCTAAGTTTTTCAATGAGAAACAAAAATGGGATTTCTTTGGAGATTTACCTTCGCTTAATAATCGTAAGTTAGTTCTTTGAATGACATTGAAGTCAACAGGTGAAGAAATTTGCTGGAGCTTCTGAATGCACTGGAAAGACGGCATATACAGGATTGTTTGTTCTCCAATCTTGACAGAGTTCTCGATTAAATCTAAAGCTCCAAGTTCATCGCTTGTTACTGGACAACAAGACCTCCTGGTCTTACTCTCATTTGACTGGTCCAGTGGGATGCCATGACACCTGCATGCCTGCATGCACAAAAGCCACATGTGAAGAGCAGCATGTCAGGCAAAGGTAAATTCAAATGACTTATTCACATTGCAAAGAGTTTATTATACAAACCTGAGGGAATCATTAAAAGACATATGTGAAGAGGATTATCATTATGATAGGGTTCAATTAGTTTCACAATAAACCTCTAAGAATAATCTATTTGGTCCTTTACAGCCAAATAGGTCCTAATTTCTAAACCTAATCAGCAGAAAACGGTTTAAAATATAATAAAATCAAAAAATTGCAGTCACTTTACACCTTTTACTAACTTCTAAAGAATCTATCAGTTAAGGGTCATGACTCTTGCCAATGGATATTAGTTTGAAGGCACTAATCTTATCGAAGGTGCACTAGTATCTCCTGGAGTGCCGTAATACACCTTGTCAGGTTATGCATCCAACAAACACGTTATGTTGTCTCTTTCCATACTTGTTGCATTGGCCTTCCTCTCTTGTACTCAGTCTAATGGTGAGTATTACTGTCTATTGGGAAACTGTTACCATCAATAAGACAATAGTTAACTTGAACAATTGATTCTAGTGCTAATGGACTGATACAAAATTAATTCAACACAATGATACATGAGAACCTCGTGAAACTAACACTGGTTGAAACCCATTTTTAAACATTAAATAAAAGGTTTTGAAACAATGTTGCACCCATTGGTCATTATAATCACGTCTCCTGCAGTTAGTTAAGAATATAGTTTCCCTTTTACTCAGCATATGATAAGCTCAAGTGAAAATAGATTTACTATGCAAACAATATAGACAGTAAAAGGATCACACTACTAATGCTGCCTATCAGTACTAAAGATCATTCTGGGGAGATAAAAATGTAAGATGAAAAACAAGTAATTAAAGAAGTTATGCAAATATTCTCCAAGAAAAAATAATTATACAAAGCCAACAGTTGTGGATCCTATATATCAACTTGATCCTTGGGCAAAACAACAGCTTAATGATAATTAACTAACGTGCTCATGCTATGTACTTCAAAATCTTTATGGATAAAAATATGTATACCTGGCAAGGAATGAAACCATCGATTATGGGATTGAAAGATGCACATAAGTTGCAGGATATCTGGTTCAGATTGTTCATTAGATTGACCTTGAAGAGAAAACGAGCTTGTAATGATTCTTCCGTGTCTTCTTTTAACTCCTGAAGCCATCTTTTCACAAGGCCAAGAAGTGCATGTGAATCTGCAAATTTGATTTCTGTAAATACCCTAAATTAAGAATTTGGTCAGATGACATTGAATAATTTTTCTTTCTTTCTTTTTTTTTTCCCCCCCGGATAAATGTGATTGCTGACACATACTATTTCACCTTCAATCTCTCTAAGAAACAAGACCACTGTGATCTAACTCAAGACTAATCCAAATCCAGCTAATCCATGGTTGGCCATATTTAAAACAGCACCTACAAGATCTTGGACGTCGGTCTGAGTTATGATATAAAAGATCGAGTTTCAGGGTCTACAGTTCTTCCTCCCCTCTTCTCTTCTTCCCCAAATGTATTCACGAGAGAGATAAATATATCTTCTTCAAGCAACCCAGAATATATCAAGTGGATGTCAGAATAGGTAGAACTACAGTATAAAACTTAACAATTATCTGTAATAACAAAGAGGAGAAGATTGTATTTCAACAATTCTTGCTCTGATGCGGCCAAGCTATGAAAGTGGAAACAACATGACCATTGCTATTCACTGTAAAATATGATTAATGGCAAATACCATGTATGATCAGCCATTTGCGTGACAAACAACAGGGGTTTATTATCCATAAAATAGATTTTTTTAGTCATCCACAATAAATTTATAGTATGGTATCATATGATCAATGAGCTTAACCTGGCACAAACATCCGTAGCGAGCAGTTCTCAAGACAACCAATCTGCTTAATAAAGTTGTTGATATTCTCAGGGGAATCACCAAGGTGGCTTGAATTTTGCTCCAAGAAAACAAACTCCACTGAGACAAACTTCTCTGCAGCTTCCTATCAAGAAGTCCACAAAAATATTGATTTCAGGTGACTGGTTCATAAGAGTTCCCACCATTGGATTGAGTTAGGCTAGTTTTCCAAGTATCTGCCCTGAGCTCGGATAAAGTATTTGGTGTAGATACCAAATTGAAGATCAAATGGAATTTGTCTCACCGTGAGAGCCTTTATGGTCGTAGAATCCAGAGATTTAACGACACAGGAACTAAGCAGAATAATCTTTTTTGAAATGTCTCTGTCATTTCCTCCCCATGAGTATATAACTTCGTCATTCAAAACGTCTGATAGCTTTAGGTCTGCTAACAACAACAACAACAACAACAACAACAATGTACAAATAATAATTTTCATCGAACTACACACATAGCTTGCACATTGAATTTATTCACGAGTGCTAAATGGAACTGGTATGTACAAACACACGGAGATATATTACCCTTACAACAGAGAGCTCCAGCCTCGTCGAATTCAGGGGAAAAGGCATCGTTAGGTATATTGTTCACTGCATGGTGAAAATCGCGCAGATTGAAATTCACAGAGGGATTGTATGCAACCTTCAGCTGTCCACAAAAATAAAAAATAAAAAATCCTCATCTCTAAAACTTGTAGCACCGTGCAACTCTGACCTTTTGATTAAAAATATGAGAAGAACAGCTCATTCTCATAATTCGTGATCCGCTGGAATTACTAGAGCAATTCAATTTTTTGGCATGTCAAGAACATACTAAATCAAATATTTTTTCGCATTTGAACTCAATGTTGAAAAGAATATAGCAATCACCCTAGCCATAAACAAGGTACAAGCAAAGCAGTAAAAAGCACCAAATTAATATGGAATACTTTAGTGTATTCAGAACCCTAACTAGCACACTGGGTTTAACTTTTGGCTTAAAATAAAATAAACTGAATTAGATACACAAACACACGCGGACACGGAGTTTCCAGTGAAATACAAATGACGGAGGAGAATACCTCATCGGAACACGAAATTCGATTTCTGAAAACATAGCAAAGTCCAATGCGATCGCGGAGGGCCGTCGATCGAATCCTATTGCAGTTACCATTGATCTCGGGAACCGAAATCGAGTAGTAATTCGCGAGCTGCAATAACGACTGGCAGAGTAGAATTTACGAATAAAAAATACAATTAAATTAGCTGTAAAAACCTGGTTAATAACTATTTCCTTGATTATTCAAAATAGAGTATTGGAGTTATTTACTAATTACCTGCTTCAGATCTCGAAGGAGAGGAGAAGATAGGCTTCGTAAATCTAGTAGAAAGCAAAGCATCGCCATTTTTCAGTTTCATCTGTTCTGTTGGTGAAAATGTGAATGGAGGCTATGGGGCCATGTTTACACATGAGTTTTGGCGGGTACTTTCTCCCTTTATACGGACGTTGCTAGAAAAATTAATAGCCCACTCAAACCCAATAGCCTAAAAATTTGGCTAAATATATTCACACCACTGTTTTTAGCCCGACAACCATTTATAGTATTTTTATTTTTTTTTGGGAAAAATAAGTTTTGAAGTAGTGATTTTTTAAAAAAAAAATGTGAATAAAAAGTTGAAAAAAATTTGAATTTACGTGCAAAATATTTTATCGTAAAAATATGGTTGAAAATGAGAGAAGAAAAAGAGTTGTTTTAATGGTTTCAAAGAGCGGCTTAATAATTAAACTACATTTTAATTATATGAAAGATTTATAATCTTTATATATTATCACATTTATATCTCAATCTTTTTTTTATCGTATTCTTATTCTCAAATTAACATAAATTATACTTCTCTCCAAAATTTTCTTTAAGAAATAGTAAAAATACTCATTTGTCTATTATATTTTTAAATAAAAAATAATAATGCAAAAATGAGATCAAATATTTAACCCTTATTTTAAAATACGTTAACAATATTTTTGAAAGAAAACCATGATTAAGGACAAAATTTTTGAACAATGAAATATTAAAAATAAGAATGTGATGAAGAAAAAGTTAAGAATATAAGTATAATAATAATAAAAAAAAAAGATTAAATATATTTAATGTAATTAAAATATGGTGTATTTATATATATAAAAAAATGTGGTGTGAATATAACCACCAATTAATTTAAGTTGTAAAGGCCCTTTTTTATTTATTTGTAAGGACTATAATACCCATGTCAAGATTTAAAAATTATTAAAAAATAAATTAAAGGTGAAAAAACATTGATATCACATCAATTATAAAAAAGAACATGTGACACTAAACTCAGTTTTAAAAAAAATAAAAAAATCCTCTTTCATTTCTCTTTCATCCCTTCCATAATTAAAACCTCACTCATTTCTATTCTATTTGTTCATATTTCTCTTCAAAATCAAAACACAGTATAAGCATCTCGACACTCAAGAATTTACTTGTAGAGCAATTTAAAATATAAATTCAAGATCAAGATCAATATCGAGAAGCGTGATTAGATAAATTGATCGAAGATCTTGATGATCAAGTATTTTATATTAGATAAGAGGGTAAATGTCAAAAGGCAAGAGAGTGAGAATAAAGAATAACAAATGGGCAGGAAGTTAACTTGGAGGGATTATTTCCCAAAATGTGAGTATTGATAATTATCTCAACAATAAATTGAAAGCCGCTCCCATTCTATCACAACATTCACATAAATCATATTAACAAAATATGTGAAGTACTCTATCAAAGTGCGTCACTTACATCACACACATGGGACGGATCCAGGATTGGATCCAAGATCGGGCTACAAAATTCCTTTAAAGTCATTAATAATTAATAAGACTATTATTAATAAGAACACTGAAACTTCCTTTAAAGTCATTAATAGTTATTATCTTTATTTTGTGAAACGTAAAACTACTTATAAATACATTTATATGAACATGAATACTCAAAAATGTATTGCTACTTATTTTACTTACAAGTTAATGCCATTGATTTTGTATCACATCTGTATTCATGCTTGTCTTATCCAATTATTTTGATTATGTGGTGTTCAGGATGTCTACTTGTGGAAGCTTGTTTGAAAAGTTAGATGTTGCAATGCTGCCTAACAAGGATAAATCACACGTTGAATAAAAATGAAAATATAAACTAATTTATAAGGATTTGAGTTACCATTTTTAATAGGGTTGACCTCTTAAGATGGAACCTCAAAATTTAACGTGATATCAGAGCCCATTAAACTACAACAAATAATTCAATTCGATTAAGACAAAAAAAAAAAGGAGCACAAGAATTTCAAGATTTGTTGCTCAAAAGAACAACCATCTTGTAGGGACAAATTTCACATCAAATAAAAATAAAGATATAGACCACCTTATAAGAACTTGTGTTACTTCTCTTAATAAGATTACATTTTAAGACAAGTAAGTCTTAAAAAGAAACTCCTAGTCTTAAAAGAAACTACCGAAGAATGGAAACCAGGACCCAATTTCGTGAACTCCTAGAACAAGGATTGCCACTGTCTTGAAGAGTCCACGTCTATAGTTCCCGTCACCTCTAAACTTATGAGTCATCAAGCGAGTCAAAATTCAAGTGAAGAGAATTGAGGAAATAACCTTTTGGGTTGGGAACTGTCAAATATACTAAATAAAAGACTCGATACCCCTCTTTGTGAGAGGTTCTTTTCATTAAATATGACTAAAATAACAACTAAATATGAAAAAAATCAATTACAATATTAATTAATGG
>CAIGRS010224736.1:0-11099 GCA_903798395.1 Fraxinus floribunda | reverse complement strand
CATAGGTGCACTGCTGATGGGGTCCGGAGACTAAGCTGCTAAATGAGGAGCTGGTGTAATAACAGGAAAACTCTGAGTATCTACCCTAATGGGAGCAACTGTAGAATGATCTGATGGTAGAGAGCTAGTAATATGCGGATCAATATGACTAGTAACAAGTGGAGCAGTGTAAAGACTATGAGCCATATGGTTAGCTGCTGTCTTATTGTAGTTACTATAGTGACGGGAATAGTAGGAGCAACAGTGGTAACAGTTTGAGGAATATTATGAAAAATCATTTCTGATGTACTATCTTATCTCCTCTAGTTCCACTTAATAGGTGTCCACCTCATGCGAGGGGCGGTCATAACTTCCTTACCCTTACCCTTATCTTTAGCCGGAACAGGAGTAGGCCTATGGTTAAGGTACCAATACCTGGGGCTACAGGATGTGGAGTAGAATGGGAGCCATTAGAACACTTCGTGTCTACATAGAAAGCAAAAGTTCGACACCTTATCATACACCATGGGCTGCCAATAACTTCACCTCTTTTCTCTCTCTCTCTCTCTCTCTCTATCCACACTTGATCAGGGAGTTTACATTCTAAATTGACCTCAATACAAACCCTCACTCCACTAGGTCGTCAAAGGTCAGAAGTGGCTTTGTCAATACGAAGCAGAAGTCCAATAGCTTTAGCTATAGCAAATAATGCGCTCTTGGTACGAAAATGAATATACAGTAGGATAAATGATACCCAAATAGGAACAATAAGAACCTCATGCTGTGGGTTGAAACTAGAAGTCCATTTAAAGACCTGTATAGCACAATCATCAATGTACCAAGTGAGTTTGAGGAATAATCATGAATAATCATCCTTGTACACCATATGAATAATAATGTGTGCATCATCTATAAGACCAATTTCATATTCACCAATAAACCCAAAGCGCATGAAATTTTTACGTACTTTAATCATAGAGGGTTTACGATGCATAAATTTGCCAACAAGTGTGAACCTGTAGGCCTTAGCCACAAACTACTCATCGGACTCTTCAAAAAATATAGCATGCTCACCATGATGGATGTATGCTCTTTGGAAACCAAACTATGTTCTCTAGAGTCCTGGGGAGCATGGAGTACGGTAGCAAATGATTTCCTCTTACTCCGTTCAGTTTAAGTGACAATAGATTTGTTATTAATAGCTGCAGCATAGAATCTAAGAGCCTGGGTAGTCCATGGAGCACCAGAAGGATTAATAGATGGTCTAACCGCGTGTGGTTCAAGGTGTGAGCAGACGGCTGGTGGTGGATGATTGTTGGTCCCCATATTTCGGACCTGTTGATAGCGCTTTTGAAGTTCTATTGTTGGAGAAGAAGTGGTAAAGTCAATTTTGAGCTTATGCGTGATGGCTGCTCGAAGTTGGCTGTAAGATTCGCCAAATTATTGATCGGAAATCAGTGACGGAATAGCTTTATCATGGGTCGAACCCAATTCATCAGAATTAGTTATTGAAGATAACAAACCTACCGAAGCTTGGGGCATGAAATTTGAGTTCAATTGGCTTGTGTTTCCATCGATTGGAAGATTACCCATAACCATATGATCATCAATTGCATGTCTATGAGTTGAATTTGGAGTGTTAACATCAATAGCAACACCAATTGCAGCTGAAACAGATTCATTGTGTAGAGGAGATGGACCAAACTCGAATTCTGATGTTGGGTTGTTAATTGACACAATTGAAGGATTACCCATGGCCTTATCATTGTGAATTGAAGTGTTGTTGGTCGAATTGAAGATTTGGAGAAGAATTGATTCATCTAATTTGTGCATTTCGTATCTTTCGCACAACTTTCTTGCAGCATCCATGAATTCATCGAGCTCTAAGTGAAATTAGCTCGGACCCAGGGCTGGGCTAGGTGCACGAGGGTGGGAGGGTGCTGACCCAGGTGGTCCGCCACCTTGGCTGGACCGGACGGCACCGAAAATGGCAGTGGAAGGCTCTTACTGTCGCGTTTTATCGCCGCGTGCACTTCAGTTGTAGATTTAGGTTGATTGATGCAAAATTGGGGGAGGCCCATAGATAGGCTAGATACGCTAGGTGAAGGAGTACCCAACCTAGGTGGTCCGCCACCATGGGTCATCGTGACGGCACTGGAAATAGATGGTTTCTGGTGCGAAATCGCGACATGCGCGACAGCGCTGTTTTTAGTTTGAAATTGAAGGCCACGGTTAGTTGTTTGGGGTAAATTGTTTACATGGCTGTGTTCGTCTTGAAGGGGGGAGTTGGCTAGTGGTGGATTCCAGTCATAAAGGCGGCCGGACAACAATTTATCGGTGTTTGACCGAATTTCGGGTAGCGAATTTTGAAGTTGATTTTCGGCCGGATTACTTGGAGTTACGAAGTGTTCTTGGTATGGAATTGAAGAGGAGGTTAAGGCCTTCCATTGGTACCATTGTTAGGTGGTTTGGGTGGCCGGAGCTTGTCGGAATTTTGGTGCATAAGTGACGGGTTTTAGCAATGGTTGATTTTTCCACGTAGTTGTATTTTTCTAAACTTCAAGTTTGAAACCACTGTTGAAATGAAGGGGAGTTCATACATGCTAGTAGGTTGAGCCGAAGCCCACATGCGAGAGTACCCCGCCGTCCATCCAACCCCCTTGCCAACTGGTACGACACAATCACGGGTAGTTGGCTTGAGCTTGGGTTTGGGCCAAGTTGGTATATATTTTTTGATAAAATAATATTTGAATTATATTATTTTATTATGATTAAAAATAATATATTTATTTCCTGGGATTTTTCTTATGTGACACGTGGCATCTTCTAGAAACTGGTGATTGAATAGTTGAACTGCCTGTCCAAATGGACTGTGTCTGTTTAAAACACAACTTTTCGACCGTTGTGTCTTTTGGATACGACTTTTCAACTTCTATATAAAGGTCCACATACCTCGGATTTTGTTCATTCCAAATCAATTCTGATTGATCTCTCTTGCAAAGTATATTCTTTCCTTCATGCATTATTATATATTTTGCATTTCGGTCTCAGATATTATTTTCATGCATTTTAATCCTTCAGTTTTAGAGAGTTAAAAAACATTAATAGGTTCGTCGGGTCATGTAATTTGGGGTGCTATTATTAGAAGTTGAGGTCATTGTATCTTGGAAGACAAGTATCGGAAGATTATCAGAACCAGTGCAGGGTATTATCGTCTTAAAGAGAAAGAATTGAAGTCTTCCATCGATCATTATTGTTTTATTCCGTTAGTTTTGAAAGTTGATATTCTACCCATCTGATTTTCATTGTAAAAGATTATTTTAAATTATTGCACAATGAAATCATTATTTGCCAACATGTTCGTGTTCAAAGATTAACACAAGAATCTGCAAAAATTAGAAAATGTATTATTCTTATCACAATTTCTATCTAAATACAAAGCAGATTCGTGGTTGGAGTTGAAACTATTTTATTTTCGTTGTACGTGATTAAGTAAATTTTTAACATATAGTTGGGAAGAAAGTTGGAGAGGTGAAATTGGCCCGGATTTAGCCCATGTTTGACAACAATTATAAAGAGTTTTTTTTTTTTTTTGGGGGGTGGGGGGGGTGGGTAAGCCCTTGTTTGAGTCCCATTATTTGATAAAAATATATTTTAGTTAGCATAGTGATTTTTTGAGAATGTGTGATTATGTAGTTGAAAATGAGTTTGAGAATTTGATTATTATTATTTTTTGTAAAAATGATTATCAAACAGGGACTTCATATGTAGCTGATGTGGCGAGGAAGTTCATGTAGACAGCCATTTCTTCAGTCATTAATCTTAACGGATAACTAAACATGTTTTGTTATGTCTTACGAAAATCAAACGTAGCGCTTTAATTGCAGTTAAATAATTTGATTATTTGAAATATAAATCCAGTTATCTAACTATATATATACACACACTAATTTTTATTCTGAATTAGAAACTATCATTTCTCTAACACTTTTAAATTTTAATCTCGCGATACAACGAGGATCCTTTAAAAGTAAAACAAGTGTTCGAAGTGCGTTCAATTTATTCAATATCGATTATTATCTTAAAGAAAGATTCATTTAGGGGCACTTAAAATTATATGGATGGTATTCTCCCAATTTCGAATATATTTTTCCATAATAAATACATTACTACTGTTTACCCCATAATCTTAATTTATATTTATATATTTAACTTTTATTAACCAATTTACCGCGTTCATCCAATCTAACTCTTTGACACTTAAAACATTTTTTTTTTTGCAAAAATCAATATTAGGATTGATATTTAAAATATTGGTTAGTCTTTATACAATGAAAGACGATCCATTAGCTTATACAAGCTAGATCATATCTACTGGCGGTGAATTGTAATCTATTAATTTTCCATATACCATAATAAATATATTTTTGCCATGGTCCCATGAAATTAAATACTTAATAATCTATCATTAATTGCTCTAAAAGACGAAATTGCAGTGGACGGTTGAGAATTTGGATGAGAGTTGTTGAATACCTAACATTAATAGTGCATTTCTTTTAAAAAATTGCTTTCATATATATGATGACAGCGATGCTACACGCATAGGGGTTTTTTCATAGAAATTCTACGGAATCTCATTTGGCGTAGCCTGATTGGCCGTTGGCAAAAAAAATTGTTTTCAGAATCAAGTGCTACCAACTCAACGCATGTAAAGAATCCGTAAAGAAAATCTTGAATACTTGGCTTTTTTCATATGATGATATCTATCATCAATGATTCACATATGACATTTGGGTAGTCTAAAAGAATTTTTAAGAAACAATTTAATGTCAAGCATAGTGTGGGATGATAGAAGTGATTATATTTGCCCTACTTGGTAGGATTAAAATTAATATATTAATCAAAATTAAAGTTAAAAACTAATTTCAACCACGTATTTCATGGGACTCGTAATTTTTTAAACATACATATTATTAACGTTAATCAAAATATACTAAAAATCTATTTTTCACCCCACAATATATTAAATTGAGCAAGTTTAGATATGACTAATAAAGAATATGGGTGATGAAATTTGTCAATCACTATGAGTGAGGAAATGAATTCCCTATTAAGAATAAAACTTGGATTCTAATTTCCAAAACTTCAAGATAAATCTGTACTTAACAGTAAATGGATTTATAAGGTTAAGAAGGGGAGTACCGATAAGGAACTTTCAAGGTTTAAGGCTAGATTAGTTATTTAGTGGTTCATACAAAAAAATGGGTGTGGACTACACTGAAATTTTTTCACTTGTCACGAAATATACTACTTTTAGAGTTTTACTTGCATTAGTTGCAAATCATAATTAGGAAATTGAACAAATGGATCTAAAAACTGCATTTTCCATCGTGATTTAGATGAAACAATTTATATGTCACAGCCTATGGGCTTTATAAATAAATCTAAACCTGTTTTTATATGCTTCCTTAAAATCTCCCTTTATAGTTTAAAATAGTCTCCAATGCTTAAAAAGTTTATTAACTTTGTAATAACGGTTGTGTTTACAAGAAGTGTCTATGATCGCTATTCTTTTCTTTATTTTAAAAGTGGTACTGCTAAATACATGACTGTTTATTTGTTAATGTACGTTGATGACACGCATTTATTTGGCTCTGACCTGCTACGAATAATGAAATAAAAAGGACTTTTGGTACTGAATTTGCATGAAAAAGTTGAGACATGCTAGAAGGATACTTGATATGGATATTGTTAGAAAAAGATCTCAACACCAACTAATTTTGAAACAATTTGCATATGTTAAAAAAGTTTTATCAAAATTTTCTATGTATGAATCAAAATCTTTATCCTTGCTAATTACGTCCAAAGAATAACGCGATAGTTGTAGTACAACTTTGGGATGTCGATTCCACGGGAAGATGGTTGAAATACTTTAAGGAATCCGAATGATGTTTGTTCTCTTGAATGTGTAATAAAATTTATTGTTTGAGTGAGATTAAATCAATGTTTGGGATAGTGAAGAATCAGAATTCTCTCAATTGGATTGGATCAATCACATCAATAATTCATTCTATTTACTCGAGTGAATTGCTTATTTGATCACTGAACTTTCAGCCATGCTTCTACGGAGTCACTGAACTTTCAAAATTACCCAAATCATCACTGAATTTTACAAAATATTTCCACGAGGTCACTGAATTTTAAAAATTACTCCATTCATCACTGAACTTTGCAAAATATTTCCAAGTGGTCACTAATTCAATGATCTCCTAAGAAACCTTTTATAAAATTTAGTGATCTCGTGGAAACATTTTTCAAAATTCAGTGATGAATTGGGTGATTTTTAAAGTTCAGTGACCTCGTGAAAACATTTTGCAAAGTTCGGTGATGATTTAGGTGATTTTGAGAGTTTAGCGACCTCTTAAAAGTATGACTGAAAGTTCAGTGACCAAATAGGCAATTCACTCCTATTTACTCAATTAGAGATGTTTTATCTAACTCTCTAACGGGAGGTATAATGTTAAAAATCAATTTAATTCAATTGTAATCCTAGAATCTAGATTTTCTATAACACTTACGCACTTTTTATTGGAATAAGTTTCGAAAAACAACTATATACACCTAGCATAAAGCAACAATCAATCCACCAATAAAATAAATGAAATTAAAACTCAACAAATATCTCAATTCTTCGATAGACAAAGCATGACTGAATCTATGAAAAGTTTAATAAAAGTTAAGACAATCTTAAAATAAACTTATGAAAAGAATGTCTAAACCTAGGATTATTCAGCATAGAAAGACAAAATTATATAAATAACTTATGTAAAATCACCAAATCCAACCAAGTTCCTTCGTAGCTTCACCGAAATTTTTAGTTCCTCATGAGAAATTCTTGGGCTCCAAGAGTAAAAATGTGTATGGAGGCGTTCTTCTGTGTTTTGGGACGTATTAGGGGTTCAAATACGTGTGAATCCCTACTTGTTTCCATAGGTAGTTGAACGAGATTAGGCAACTAAATATTCGCCCCCGACCATAACTATTCGACTGCATAGTTCATCTCCATACGGTCGTACAGTTCATGAAAAATTGGCGTCCACTTCCCTGAAGCAGTGTATGTGGCCGCATGGGAGACAACACAACCGCATATTGTTGTGTAATTTCCAAAATCTGTGTTTTAGTCCTCCAACTTGTGTTGCTCGACTCTTGACCTCTTTCTTTGTTTCTTCTTCATCCAATGCTTTATTCCTTAGCCCAATTAGATATTGATATCTTCGTATCTTCATTTCATCTCCCGGTTCATCTTTTGACTATTTACATCTTGATCCCTGAGCTTTGCTTTTCCATCTTTTTAGTCCTTTTTTTTTTCCACTTGTTCCTCCCTATTTCTGTTACATTCATCACGCTATCATTTAAAACGTAAATCATATAGAATTAGATATATTTCAACATATTAATCAACAATTGTCCATGTTTTGACAGTAAAATAAGTGTGTAAAAACGCACTTATCAAATTCCCCCAAACTTGAACTATTGTTTGTTCTCAAACAAAATTGTAACTTAACTCTACATAAAACATGGTTTAACATGTTGTGTCTCGGGATTGAAATTTAGTAATCAAACAAATGAACAGTTTCAACAGTGCAGACATTAAATCAATCTCCACTTGTTACATGCATAACCCGACGTGTGTGTATATGAAAACTCATGTCAACATATTAAGCTCACAATTGGCTCAACACGTGACCCATAATAGTCAAATATATTCTTACTTCACTCGAGAGATACACATCTCCTAAACTTATGCTTTTCACTCAATTCTTCGGGGTGCATTCTTAGTTAAACTTATTCAATTTTATTCCTTACCCTCTCTTAGCTTAGATAGATCTTATTATCACAAGTTCAAACTTCAACAAGTTGAGATTATTATGTATTTTTGATTGCTTCAACTTTTAAGACTGAACTAGGTTACTTGCCTCTCATCAAATGTATATTTTTATCAGCCGAATGTCTGGGGCTAAATCAATGTAATTGTTTATTATTTTTCTTGTTATTCATGTTTTCTCTATATATTTTTTTCTTTTTTTTTCAAACATCTTCTCATTTGCTTTCTACATAACCCATGAAATGAGCTTTAGACTGATGAATTCCAAGTCACATGACCATAGGACACCAGGTTTTAAACCATCCTTATAGGCTTAATCACCCGAGTCATACATGCTCGAAGAGATACTTTCATTCACTTAAAGATTAGTGCAATACCCCTTTTCTTTTAGACATTCGGTTTCTAAAGCTAACCTCCAACCTAAAACTTTTACCTCGTCTTCGTCTCAAACAATCCACACAAGATTTTTCATGCATAGAATCCATACTCATCTCAACATCTCCCTGTAACAGTTCAATCACCTCCAAACTACCCTATAGTAGGATTATGGAGTGATACTATAGAGGTTACTTGGGTTTGCTTACTATGTTCAACTATTCTCTACATAATGAACCAAATCACTAACTCAATAGGTTAAACATGAGTATTGTGCATAAAGAATATCAGGTTTCACATAAACAAGTTTTGACTAAGCTAATACTGCATTATTTTCATTATTCACCTTTCATACCTATTCCAATATGCAACATCATAACCGACATAGTTGTCAAGCCCACGCAAGCACACAAAACTACAATTATAATCTAATGCTTGAAGATAAAAACTGCAAAATATTTATATATATATATGATGAATACTCATCCCCAAACTTATCTAGAACATTGTCATCAATGTTTAAGTAGAATACAAAATTGAAAAGCACATAAAGAATATGACAAATGTACAATAAGGTAAAGAAAATGGGGCTTAGAATACTCTCCTTATCAGTACGGAGGTGGTAGATGGAAATCAAAACCAAATGTGCCGTCAAGTGATAGTGGAATGAGTCGTACGAGTATCTATCGCATCATCGTAGATTGTTGTGTGAGCTCGATATGCATACTCTGAATGTGTAGTGACTATTCCCGAACTTCGTTCTCGATGTTGCCCAAGCGATCTTAAGTCTCATTAGCCCTCAGATGAATCCCATCGACGGTGCCCACATAGTTATTCAGATGTCTATTCAAAACCTCAACCTCTCGTCTCGCAGCTAAGGACTCCATACTAGTGGTAGAAGTGAAGTTCCTGGTGCTCAGCATGTCATTCCTCACAGTCTGGATATTCATGCCCATGGCGCCCACAGCCTGCTGAAGACTCTCAATGTTTCGGCTAGAGAGGGTCATAATTGCGAACATCTTTCTTAGTAGCTATGTATCAACATCTAGTGGTGCTTCAGGCATTTCAGCGTCCTCGGTTTCTTGCCCCTATACAGCCTGTCGCTGTCTCAATCGCTTCCTCTCGTGCTTCTCTCTATGTTTTTCCCTAACTCAATCTTGAGCTTCCAAGGTAGAGTGTTTGATGAAATGGCTAGTTCTCTCGGGAAGCTTCCCAGATGGGATAGTAATTCCCACACTCTTGTAAATCCCACTTACCAGACTTGGAAAAATTAGCGAATGATGACGATTTCCCCATACACCCTGAGAATGAATCTGATCATAAATAAAGGTGGCAAGTCAATCTTCTATCCTCTAACCAAGTGATAGATAAAATCGGTCGCCAGATCGTTGAATGTAGTCCTATGTGAGGTTGGCTCGATGGTATGACAAATAAACAGCTATAGAATAGCTATGGACGGTGTAAGCTCAATCTGATGTCATGCTGACATTTGTAATGGCCACACATCTTCACGCCCAAGTAGGACTTCCCTGATTATATTCCACGAGAAATTTCTAGGAATAGGAACAATATTACTCCAAGTTAGTTGGTAATAGTTATTTATTACCTCGGGTATAAACATGATCCATTTATCCCTTACCTACGTCTGATGTAGATGCTCGGACCCTGGATTGTCTATATCACTGTTGAAGTTCGCGAACTAGGCCCTCATATACTGGGTGAGGTCTTTCAACCACTTTATCCCAACCGTAGTTTTGTACCAAAGTCACGATCTCAAATCTGGAAAAATCTTCTAATCTAATCTTCCGTTCTGGAAGTAGTGCCTAGTGGCTAATAACATCTGAGTATTACGTTGTCGCCTTCTAATCCAAATATCTTTGCATTCCTCCTTCAGGTCCCTTTGTTCGTGTAGTACTCAAAGTGGAGACCACATTTTCCCTTCATTTGGAGGTGAACTTAGGAGGCATTCTACAAACACAATAAGAATTAAATCATGTAAGTTGACCGTGATGCATAAATGAATACCATAGTACTTGGAGATAATATAAGAAGATGATCATCAAATCCCTAAACTTATGTCACAAGAAAAAAAATTCAAGTAATATATCAAACAAAGCATGATACAATGTAACGATGCTATGCTTGACAAAATGTATATTGAAACATAGGTTTAATCATAAAAGTTCAAAATGCAGTGCATAAACATGTTCGACTAAGCATGTTCGCTTCCGGACACCCTCTAGAAAAATTGAAATTTTCACGAGAAATCTTCGGGTATGTGAAAGAATAATAGCCTAGCACATGTTCAAATTTGAGGTCAAACAGACTTCACTTGAGTTAGAAAACAGAAGGAAAAAGTGAATAACGTGATATGATCCGGGACATGCAATCACTTGGTCGGGTCACACAAGTCAATGGTTCAAATAATGGATTTCAGGTGGGTGAAGTTGACAAGCTAAGGTTCATGTTTTATGAAGGGCTTGGGAGCCGAAACGAGTTGAATTCATGGCTTGGAAGATATTTGGAAAGAAAATGAGTATCGTTGATTAAAATGGGCATAACTCCCAGCTCGGGTGTCGGATTTTCGCCCATGAATACATTTTGAAAATGGCATGGAATTCTTCACAAGTAAAAAGAGGAATTAAAATTAATAACATGTGACCGCATGGCAAAAAAAGGATGCGATATTTTTCTTTCCAATTTTACAATATTTTGTAACCTAATTACGTTTTTACCAAGTTTTCTGGCCATTAGTATAAATAGGACTTCATTATTTAATGTATGAACCTTTTTGACAATTTGAGATTATTATACAATTGAGAGACATTGTGCTTACAACCATTGTTCTTCATTGAACACC
>CAIGRS010224724.1:0-10041 GCA_903798395.1 Fraxinus floribunda | reverse complement strand
GAAACATATTTTCGTGAACAACCTGCACAAAGATAACAGGGACCGTAAGTTGCAACAGCGTTTCATCTCGAACTGCACCATTTATGCCCTGAAATGTCAAATAGGATGTAAATATTTCAAAATCTGCAAAATCTACACATACCCACCCCTCCCTACAAAGAAGAATTTATGCAATGTACATAGGTAATAGAATAGCAATCTTAATGATGCAGGATCAAACGTTCTTAGCCCCGTTATTCCATTTGCAGACTATATAGAAGTGTTGAAGATAAGATTTAAATGAATGCATGTTGTCCCTCTCTAACAAGTACAAGCAAGAGACCAGAGACCAGAGTTCTTCTAAGTATTAATGGATCAACAAAAGCATTGAAAAGGAACGTTTATGAGCATGAAGGCCAACACACAGCAAGATAGAAGCTATAAACTATAAACTAAGATGAAAAAAGTAACAAACCTTTAGTGGGTATCCCAAACATATAACAGCTGCAGCAGCTATATTTTTTCCACCTGCTACCATGCAGCTGACCCTGCATGTACAAAAAGGACTGTGCACTAAGTTGAAACAAATTTGGAACAGTGCCAGTGCAACATGTATTCTTCAGCCTTTTAGCCCAAATTCCTCCATGATCATTGTTTCATAAACAGTAGTAAAATTCAGCAAGTGGAGTCGACTATATTGTGATGATTCCTCTTTCTTCAATCAAAAAAATTTGTTTGATGCTTACAATATGAAAAACATAAACAAAACCTCAAAAAGAAGTTGTGTTGTGGAACTAAGCTTCTTGGAGTACCCTTTCTTCGAAAGGAAAAGTCAGTTGAGTGAAGTAAGCATTGAACATCACAAGTGTAACTAAAAACTCTCAACAGAACAAATCATACAATCATCCTTTTTTTTTCCTCTAAACAACAGACAATTGACTCATAGAAGTTATTTTTGGAAAATAATCATTTTACAATACCACAAACAAAGATTTTCGGAAATGATAGTAACCATTACCTGGATCCCATGGACTTCCCAGCCAAGATCAGTGGATGGCCAGGGTACTTAGCCATGGACTTTCTGACAATGTCGGAGTGAAACTCAACCAATTTTTCCGCCTTGGGAGGAGCCTTCCGTTTTCCTCCAGCAATGTCTGGCAACATTCAAATGGTCAAACTCACGAGCTTTTTTACAAGTCTAAAGCAGTCAAAATAATTGTAAGATTTTTAAAATTATATAATTAAGAATTATAATGGAAAATATCTTTAAAATGTTTTTTGACTTATTATTTATGATCCTATGAGACGAATGCCATTTGTCTCACCCCTGTGCAAATAAATGTCGAAGAGTTTGAATCGCTGTAGGAGAAGGAGAAGGAGAGAGAGAGAGAGAGAAGCATAAACTTACAAGGATAGTCAAAAGTTACTACTTCGACAGCATTCAATGCCTTGGCCAACATGCCTTTCCATCTGAACAAAGCAAAAACTTGTAACAAAAACCATATGCAGTTTCACGGAACAGGCTCCCTATTTTTATTTTTTTCATTCAATTTTTTGTAAAATGCAGCACAAGAACCATATGCAGTTTTACGAAATAGAGTAGCTAATTCTTCTGATTCTTTTAAGACTCATTTAAATCTTGGTAAAATATACAGCAGATACTTTTCTTTATTACCTTCATATTTTTTCAGAGTGCAACAAACAATCTAACTTCAATCCCAAAAAAATAAAAATAAAAATGGAAAAGTAACTCTTTATATTTTCTATAGCCACCCCACCTCATCTCACCCACCCACACAGTGATTTTTGCCCCTGTACAGAAACCATTCTTTTCATTTTCTAGTACTTCGGTAACACACGCACACTGTTACTACTCTTCAGAAGATTCAACTAACACTTTCAAAGAAATGTCTTGCATTTCGAACAATCATCTTAAACTGAAAATTCCCCTAAGAAAGAACATGTCAACTGCAGGGAGAGATATGTGAACAGTAAATGGGTGAAGATATTAAGCCTATGTTTGGTAGAAATTAAAATCCAGATTTTAATCTAAGTCAAAATCAACAATTAATTTTAACCACACATTTCATCCACTTTTATCAAAATCTATTGAAAATCTTATTTAATCTCCATCAATCGGAAGTCATTTGGCTCAATATGTAAAAGTCTTCACTTTGTGCAAGGGGAAAAATGATGAACTGCAGTGCATTAAATTGGATGTTGATTTCTTCACCCAATACAATTTGATTGTTGAATTCTTAGTGTGGAGATACAATTTCATTGTTGAAAAATTGCAATAGGAAACTGTTGATGAACATTATATTTTCCATATAAATAGAGGATGTTTACAGCGAATTGCATCCTATCAACAAGTGCATCACAATTCAAAGAGTGAAGTCTTTTTGATATTGTAGAAAATATTGGTTTCTCCCAAGTGCCTACTTAGTTTCTCATATAGAGATTAATTATTGTTATCTTCTTGTATTTAGATAGAGAATGTAATTCTCATACTACAGTGGAATCTTTCTTGCCCGTAGCAGTTTTTCCTCAATTTCATTTTAGCTGCCTGTAGCACTCAATTTCCTAACGAGATATGCCTAAATTTAAATAATAATAATAATATTAATACTAATAATATTAATATTTCACGTTTCACAATTATAAATTAAATTGTCTTAAATCTAAAAGAAAGAAAGCATAATCATCAAATATGAAAATCAATACACGACCTCACATACACATGGAGAGAGAACGGGACCAACCTAAACATCCAATCAGAGGATGAAGGGGCACCAGCGCCATGAGCAAAGACAACCAAAGGTGATTTCCCTTTATTCTCCTCCGTCGATAACTTCTCAATTGTTTTTCCACTACAAGTTTCAATTACTTCTTCTTGCTTTTTCTCTTCTTCGTCTCCTTTAAGTTCGTTCCGGTTCGTGCGCCTACGCTTCGAAGCGCGTGTGGTAGCCATTCTTGATGCAGTGTGTGAAAATCCACTAGCTTAATGAAAGTGATTTTCGAGCTCTACGAAATTGAAACCCCTAATTTGTTTTACTAAAAAGGGTTAATTGATTTTCGCGCCAAAAAGTCGGATGGTTATTACGCATTGAAATAATTATTGTTCACCTAAATGTCACATTAATCATAAAATGATCTCATCTTGTGCCTACGTGTCTTTTGAACTTTTGTGTCTCGATCACTAAGGCTCCTTGAGCAAGAGTATGTGAAACCCTAATATTTGACTAGAAATGTGATTGAAAGCCTTCGAAGAACATATACCACTTGATATCTTCTTCTAACACGTATTGCGATGTATATTGAGGTTTAGTGAAATTAGAACGGACTGAAAATAGTGAAATAACATACATCAGTTATGTATTACCAATCTTGCTACATGTATGCCTCCCTTTACACCCTAACTTATCGAATTTATACTTGAAACAATCTTACACCACATTTCACAGCTCACACATTTAATTCAACCATTATAAAACTGGCACATCATCCATCATCAACCAAATGGTAAAAGAAGATGTACAAATAGTTTTATCCACGTATTACAATGTTAGAGTGAATATTATCCTTATCCAATTGGTAAGATATGCAACCGAATACATAGATACTAAAAGGGGAGAAGTGGAAACCAATAATAGAAAAATGTCAAATATGTGTCAACAACAGAGAGTAATGTTTCACATCGAACAAGAGCAATATTAAAGATGCCTTAAGGATTAAAAGTTGCTATGTTCTTTGTTAAATCAAGAATCATTGCCTTGTCAATGTGTCTTCTGTACATATTGGTCCCATTTCATATACATACAATACTAAACAGGGCCATAGAAAATAGTAAATAAAGACTTTGAACCTTTCCCCTCAATTCCATCCCACAATGAAAATACTATACAATTTCGTCAATGTTTAAAATTGAATTTGGATAACATATAAAATTCTAACTTTTTATTATTTAATATTATTAGTCGAGTATGTCAAATATACTCCGTACGAAGTTGATTTTGTGGCTGCTTTTTAATGATATTTCTAATTTAAAAGATTAGCCTATGAGATTTGGTGTTGGAAATAATGCCAAGTACCAAAGATATGGAGACCCCACCAATTTGGCCTTATGTTTTTTTTTTTATAAATTCATTGTCTTGAACTATATAAATGGATGTAGTCCAATCCTTTCTATCAAGCAAAGTATAAACCATAGAAAAAGAAGATGATTTTCAAAGCAATGGTTGTTTACTCTCCCTCAAGGGCTTCTGATCTCATCCATGTAAAGAGCCTAGGGTGTTATTGAGGGGTGAGGCCGGAAGCTCTTCGAGGGAGAAATAACAAATCTTGTTTTGCTATGATGTTTTGCTATGATGTTCGTTATGATGTCAAATCTTATTTGATGTCGAGGTTATAGCTATGCTTGATCATCAACTTTCAAGAAGATGTAGGAAAAAAGTATTGGGTCGAACTCTGTAAGAAAGTTTCTCTTCTTAACATTAGCTCGGTTTAAAGTTCATGCATGCTTGTGGGCTGATATATTTTGTAAGTTGGTCACACCTCTTAAATCTTTATTTCGAGTAACTATCAAAACTCACATAATTCATGATTGGGCAATGATTTTTGTGACCTAACATGAAGTGGTCAAATGTACGTGTTATCAAAAAAGTCTTCGCCATTTGTAACAATCAAGGCTGGTAAGTTCCATCAGTTCGCGCGATTGTTCATGTCAAAAATATAAGTTACAAATGGATAGAATGGTCAAATATAAATTATGCGATCAAATTCAAATAAATTGAAGTTAGTTGACTAATGGAAGTTCTCACGGAGTGGTGAAGATTCTGGCCCGGTGGCCGGGGCTGAGCCACAATTACCACGCTAAAGAGAGCCTGGGAATTCCCTATGGTGATGCATGCTTTGGCCTTCGTGTGTTCCTTCCGGTGAGAAAAGTGACTTTGGGGTAACCCTTCAAGTTTCTACCATTCTAAGTCTACCGAGCTGGATTAACCTTTACTAAACCAACTCTTCAAGACTCAAAGTCGCTCAATTTCTATTTTAAATTCTTTATAGATAGCTATGTTTAATTTTCAATTTATTTGAAATGTTGAGGATCGATCTTCAATACATAAACAAGTATTATATATAGTGAGATAAATCAAATAGACATTCACAGACTGAAAATACCACAGTTTTTTTTTAAAAAATATCGACATCGTTGTATTTTATGTTATCAAATACCACCAAACCTACTTTAATATTAAGGGTGTGTTTGAACCACATTATTTTGGAACAATGTATTCTGAAATAGTAGATTGATAGAGAATGTGTGGTTGAAAAAGAATGAAAAGTTATTGATGTGATGGAAAATATTATGGATTTTACTAAAAAATGTGTGGTTGAAAATGATTAGAAGAATGAGAATGAAAATATTTGTTTGAACCACATTATTTTGGAACAATGTATTCTGAAATAGTAGATTGATGGAGAATGTGTGGTTGAAAAAAAAGGAAAAATTATTGATGTGATGGAAAATATTATTTTATTAAAAAATGTGTTGTTGAAATGAGTAGAAAAATGAAAATGAAAATTTAATGTGTACCAAACAGGGGCTAAAAGAGCAACATTTTAGGTAACTCACTAACAAAAGATAAATTAATAGATCAACCCCTAAAATCCCAAAATTGATAAAATGTATAGTTAGAAAATTCCTGCGTCCAATGGATTTTGTGTGATTAAAATTAATCTTTGATTTTGACTTGTTATCAAAATTTTAAACTACATCAAACACCAATTTTCTTCAACTAATGCATTAAAGCCGACTCCAACTTTTGTTGGACTTTGCATATTTTAACCTCTCTGGAGAAAAGTTGTATTCATATACTAAAATATGGGCCAATAGGTTTTCTGGTCTCAAAAGGATCATAGGCCCGTTCTTGTTGGGATAAGCCTACGACCCAAGATGGGCTGCTGAGAAATGCAAGCTCAATCAGCCACAAAACTCGGGCCAACTCAGGCTCGTAACCAGTTGGTTCGAGGCGTCGAGCCACTTTGCAATTGTCTTGGTCAAGTTTGACTCAATTGACACCGTTAGGTTTAAGTTACAAATGTTTCTATTTACATTATTTTCGTAACTTCACTTTTACTTACACTTTTTTATTATAGTGAGTAAGAATAATGTTACTTATAAATAAACAGTTACATAATGATTTACATATAGATATTGTGTCAAAAAGAAAGTGAAGAAGTTTTTTTTTATTGAAGAAATTTTGTTCCAATCATATCTCGTCACATCATGTGTATATAAATTATTATATAAACGTATTATGCACATGTAACACAATCGAGTGAGGAACAACATTTCAATAAGAATATATACACGATCCAAAATTTATTAGCATGTTTGGGAAGTGTTTATAAATGATTTAAATTATAATTAAATAGAAATGCACGATGAATAAGTTGATAGTATTTGATAATTTCTCGAAATATATAGATAAAAAGTGACGTGGATATTTATAAATTGCTTATAAACCTGAGCCATAGGCATTAACACGGAAAGGTGTGAAAAAGTTTAGTCGAACTGATAAATTTAAGTCAAACGGCATAAATTGGCCAACTTATAATTATTTCTAAGAATGATTAATTCATTCGTACCCGCTCGTTTACACTCCCCTCACATGAGGGGAGGGGCCCACGCTCAAATAAAAAGTACACTGGCGTGCCCGTGTAAGAATAGCGAGGCCCTTCTAAGAAAGAACAGCATGGGGCGCCGTCAATTAAGCCATTATCACATGGGTAGTTCATGAAATTGTTGGCTCACATGCACCGTATGTTGAAAAAATAACCTCCAATGGGGTCAATAGTATACAAATTAATGCAGACTAGGAAAGTAATGAATATGACATAATAATTGTGATTTTTATTTTAGTTTTTTGTACTTTAATTAAAATCGGTGTGAAAAACTCGAGTACTCAACCAGCAAAAGGAAATAGAAAAGCAGGAAAAAAAAAAACTGTTAAATTACTAATGACATTATAATACACTACGTGGACTTTGGACCCACCAACACAGACATTATCGATGCATTTGGAGTTAGCCACTTTATCAGAAATTATTGTCCATCTATTTTTTTTTTGATACCCAGGTATCCACCTTACAGTGACTAAATCTTGGNGAGCTCCTGCCTTCCAGGATAAATCCTGTCTTCCAGGAGAATATCTGCCTTCCAAGAGCCATCAGAAATCGAACTCACGACCTCTAATCTGCCAGCCTTGAAGCGCCATCATCTTTGCCAGTTGGGATGTGCCCTGGGGGGCATTATTGTCCATCTATTTGACAGATGCAATGGTAGCTGCAGATGATTGAATATAAAAAATGTTGACTTTTTTTTTCAAAAAATTCAACGATGTATGACATTTTGTCAAGGAAGATGACAATTTTTTCTAACAATGTAGCCTGATTCAAGCATTTGAAGATTCGGATTCATAGTACATAAGCCTCATGGTATTATCACTAGTTTTTGTCTACTTGCATGAACATCCATTTCTCATTCACATGGCTTGAAATTAACATTGATAGTAGACAGGCTCCTAACTCATGTCATGTGAATATGTAGACAAATGAGTCAAACTTCAAATAAATTATTCTTCAATTTTTATATAAAAATTAAAACTTTTTTTTCTCATTTGATAGGATGAATAAGCATATCATGTGTCATTTTTTTAGTGAAGTGCAATAATATACAGTACAAGCCCACTAAATAATATGAAAATTGCTTCTTTGTAAAAATTGTAAACGAGCAAGCTAGAAGATATCATTTATACCCAAAAAAGATCGTTCGACCCTGAAAAGACTTGTTCTATCTCTTGAACCTTTGCTTTTGCACATGGAAGATTGCTAGTAGCTTGTTAGTTACAAATAAGATTGGTCCCAAAAATCTAGTGGGGGCTTCATACCCCTGGGATTCGGCTGTTGGCCTTTCAATTTCATAATTAATTTAAAAGATTTCATCCCACATGATTTGGATTTTTAATTCTTAATAGCCAAAGTATAAACAGATGGTATCTATGAAAAGAGTAGAAATGATTTGAATATTGTGGGGCTCCATGTTCTGGTTTTCTTGTGCATGTAGTTTCATGTTACTTCTTATCCAACGCGTGAGTGTATACAAATAGATAATAACTGCATGCATTGAAAGAGATACTGTGTGATTTGGTTGAGAAGTAGCTCCTATTTGTCTACCATTATTAAATGCAAATGAATTTTGTAATAATGAATTTTTGACAATTGTTTTCTCGTAAGAAATCTGTGAAAGATTTCCCTGTAACTGTAAGTGTAGCACTTCTCTTAGTTTTGTGTCTGCAAGTCATTCTTGTGTACCTCGGCTACGTGAATGATTCATCTTTGTACGGTCATTCTTATTTGCAATGTAACCTATATATTGTAGTACTCCTTTCGTTGTAATATTTTCTATATCAATATAGTTTAGTAGGAGGCAATGTCAAACCTCGTATTCAAATTGAAATTAGACAAATAGGCTAAAAAACTATTATCTTGTACCAATGTTTTCCATTTTTTACTTTTTAAAGAAAATGAAATGACGCAAGGAACTCTACTGAAGATATAATGTCGCTTGTTGAGTGTTGGATATATAGAGTTTAAATTCGTGCCTTGCAGAGTTTGTGGCTTATTTTTGTTTGACAATACGTAAGCTTGTTTGAGCTCCATTTTGTGTCCAAAAGGCATTTTGAAATAGTATTTTGATAGGGAATGTGTAGTATAAAAATAAGAAAAAAATTTGGGTTTACGTGTATTATTTTAATTTTTTTTCATCTCTTTCGTTTTTCCTATGCGGGTTTTATTATTATTATTATTTTTAAAAGTCTTTTATTTGACTTTAGCTTCTTAATTTTTTTAATTTTTAAAAAAAACTTTTCTTTTGACTTTAATTTCAAGTTTTTAGAAGATTTTATCTATACAAAAGTTAAAAATGAATTTATCCAAATAGTTAAATAAGATTTAACCTATGAGGCTATCTATATTATGTAATTATGATTTTAAAACTCGTTATTTTGTTGCAAACTCCAAAAACATGTATAAAGTTCCTATTAATCTATTAAAAGAAATCTAATGCATATTTAAGAAACACACAAGCATACATGCCCATCTATCAAATATTATATAATTAATATCACTTACCAACCTTCCCCGAATGGATTATTTGTGCCCTAGTTGGCGCTAAGCCCTGTTTTACTCTCTTTAAATTGTTTTTTTTTTTTTTTTTACTTATTTTCAATCACATATGCACACAATCAGATATTTTGCATATAAATTCAATTTTTTTCATACTTTTTAACTACACATTTTTTAAAAATTACTATTGAAAACATAATTTTTTTTTCCCAATTTCTCTTTATAATGATCACCAAAACAGGGCTATATTAGACATTTGGTTTTTAAATAAACATAAAAAAATATTCCTAATTTCAATTACAAGACAAAATGAATTCACACGTGGAATGCAATTTAGCAGCTTCCCGGAAGACATGCCATCTCGTAGTTTGTAATAAGTACCCTTTAATTATTAACCAAAAAATAATTACTAATTAAAAGTACAATAAATCTAGGGAATTGGAGTCTAACGTTCCAACAATAAGTTAAAAATGGAGACCCAAAATGATCGTCGATCATATTTCGATTTTTATAAGATTGAGTTGCCTAAAATCTTGCGCAAAAACTGACTTTATAAATAGTTTAAACGAAAAGTAAAAATTACGACAACGTGGAAATTTAACTAACAAATGTGAAAATTTGGGCAAGATCTCTTGTTGTTTCGGATTAGTTTTAAACGAAATTGTTTAACTAATAAATTATAAATTTATAGGCGAAATTCCTCATTATTTGTTTGAATTTCAAATGCTTGAGAGTTTCAAGAATCAATTTTGGATTAAACAAAAGTAAAAACTTTGTGAGAAATAACACACAAATTGACCAAATAAAATTTACGCAACATTCCTCTTTGTTCATTTGAAATTAAAATGCCTGATGGTTTCAAGAATCAACTTAGTT
>CAIGRS010224715.1:0-12746 GCA_903798395.1 Fraxinus floribunda | reverse complement strand
AAAAAAAAAGGAAAAAAAAAAGGTAAAAAAAAAAAAAAAAAAAAAAAAAAAAAAAGGATATTTCCAATGCGTATTCTTGACATATGTTTGCTTGGGAATGTTTATGAATTTTTATACGAATGATTTTGGATGAGGTGATATTTAATTATGTGCAATGGAAATTGTTCAGTACATGGTGAAAATAGTACAATTCATAATGGTTATTTGAGAGAACTAAGAAATTCTTACTCAGCCAGTAAACTACTTATTCTCACTTTTTGTAAAAGTAGTGGCTTGACAAAATTAATCCATGTGTTTATTTAACAGAAGAACCTAACAGAATCGACAAAAAGGATCAACTTCGCAAAAAAAGATCGAAATGAGGTTGTAAATATCAAATTTTAAACAATAGAGATGGTTTGCACAATAATTAAAAAAGATAGGGATGCTTTTGTGCTAATTACACATATAGTAATAACATTAATTTTGTCATTAAGTTCACAGCATAAAAAATCAATTATCAATTTCCTCCGCATATATTTATGTGCACAAAAATTAAAGCATCAGAAGTGAGAGTAAAAAGGGTGCAGAGGCAGACTCCCTTTAATCTGGACAGACCCTTAACCCCGTGGCAAAACCCGCCCCCTACTCCACCCTACCCTACCCCTTTCCTAGTCTATAACTTGCTAATTTCACTCAGCAGTCAGCACTCACTTTTCCATTTCCCCACCTTATTTGACCCTGAGGCCTGAGTCATAACTCTGATACTCTTTTTCTTGCTCTTTCGACTTTCCGGCAACCCACTCCCACTCCACCCCCTAGTCATTTTTCTTGAACTCCCATTAAAGGGTTCTTAACTCTCTGTCTATTTATATCATAATTATACAGTTTCAGATCCTGGTCTCTTCAGCCACTGCCACTGTTTTTTTCAAGATTCTTATTTTCATGCTCTAATGTTCTGAGGAGCTAGCTTGTTACACTTCCATTTTTTTCGGGAAATGGCAGAATCAACTGAAGGTAAAGGAATTCCAGATGCAAATAAGAAGAAAGAACAGAGTCTACCATTTTACCAGCTTTTTTCATTTGCTGATAAATATGATATTCTTCTCATGATATGTGGAACCCTCGGGGCCATCGTTCATGGATCCTCCATGCCCGTTTTCTTCCTTCTGTTCGGTGAAATGGTTAACGGATTTGGTAAAAACCAAATGGATTTGCGCACTATGACACATGAAGTATCCAAGGTTTCAACTTTTCTTGTTCCATGCATACAATTTTTATTAATATTTCTCATTATCTATGAACCCCATATGACAAGATCTGATTCTTGATTTACACATGGAATGCAGTATGCTCTGTATTTCGTGTATCTTGGATTGGTAGTGTGTTTTTCGTCCTATGCAGGTGAGTTTTATGATCTGCATTTCATTTTCAGCTTTTTTGTTTTATAATTTGGAGAGTTTTTATGTTCAAACATGGTTTCGGATCAGTCGCACGTGGTCCGTGGACTGTCTCTCTGTCCTTTTACTCCTCCTGTCAATTTCCAACATATTTGCCTATTTTATATTATCCCATCACACATCTTAATCACTACCACTGCATTAAAAAAATGATTCTTTATTTCTCCTTTAATCTAATTTCAAATAAACCACTTTTTATTTTTATTTTTTCTGAAAAAAATTCCTTATTCGTTTTTTTGAGTCTTTGGGGTTAATTTTGGAGTAAAACAGAGATTGCATGCTGGATGTACACTGGGGAAAGGCAAGTAAGTGCACTGAGGAAGAAGTATTTGGAGGCAGTGTTGAAACAGGATGTTGGGTTCTTTGATACTGATGCAAGAACTGGGGATATTGTTTTTAGTGTCTCAACGGACACTCTTCTTGTCCAAGATGCCATCAGTGAGAAGGTTCTCTCTCTTATACCTGTATATGTACATGTGTATTTATATCGGTGGCCTGCAAACACAGTTTCACAATTTATTGTGTTTTTGAATGGCAACGGTGTAATCTTGTAATGGGACAGTTGGGAATAAAGAAGGGAAAAATTGATCATAACCCCTTCACCCATCGGTAATAACCGGGGCCCACATACTAATTTCAGCCAATTTGGTGGCACACGTTAACTTCCCTTTGTTAACCTGCGCCCTTTGTCTCTTGTTTGTTCATGATTTGGTTCACTTTCCTGGAGGACTAGACACTGTTTAGGAGTAGTAATGGTGTTTAGTGATGCTGGGGATGGTGATTGATTTATAATTTTTTTTTTTTTTTNTGTATGCGCATACGCTCACAGGTCTCACGTCCAAGAGTCGAGAATCGTATGCCAATGCTGGTATAATTGCCGAGCAGGTAAGCTTGTGCTGCTCTAAGATGCGTATAAATAATGAAGTCCCTTCAAAATAGCATATTTGGTAGGAGTATTGGATGACATGACACTATATACTAAGCCGTTGTTTGATACACATTATTTTCAAAAAAAAATTCTCTATTTTCTTTTTGACCCCATATTCTTCAATAAAATAATATTACACGTAAATCCAAAATTTTTTAGTCATACATTCTCTCTCAATCTACTATTCTAAATTGCATTCTCCAGAAATAATGAGTATCAAGCAAGCTCTAAAAAAGAAAGAATCATGCTATAAGTACGCTACGTTTTACATCATCCATTACATTGTGCCATGTGGCGATATCACATTGGACAATTTGAAAAAAAAAAAAAAAAAACTTTCCCGCCAACACTTCTTTTGAAAACAATGGAGCGTCAACAAGAATGTCAAACTTTTAACGTACATCTAGCAATATTGATAAAGAAAACGAAGTTAAGATCTTCCAAATATTGTTGGGTCCTATCCAATATTGCGATTAAACATGCACTTTTTGATTGTATGAACCTTCTAGTTTTTAGTTGTTTTCAATGACTGATGACAAGAAGAATGTCGACTGAAGTGTCTTAGAGTTCGAAATTGAGTTCCATTTGGACACTATTTATGCCTGAAATATGTGCTTTCAATGCCAGGTCATTGCTCAAGTTAGGACAGTTTACTCTTATGTTGGTGAGAGCAAGGCCCTCAATGCATATTCTGATGCCATACAGAACACATTGAAGCTAGGATACAAGGCTGGAATGGCAAAAGGTCTGGGATTGGGATGTACTTATGGAATTGCATGCATGTCCTGGGCTCTCGTTTTCTGGTATGCCGGTGTTTTTATCAGAAATGGACAGACAGACGGTGGCAAAGCATTCACTGCCATTTTCTCTGCAATTGTTGGTGGCATGTAAGATCTTGTATCAAAATCTCATTTCTATATTTTCAAGCCAATTGATGAGGCATACTAGTAAAATTCCATTAATGGTTTGATTATTGCAGGAGTTTGGGCCAGTCGTTTTCTAATCTCGGGGCGTTCGGCAAAGGTAAAGCTGCTGGATACAAGTTAATGGAGATAATCAAGCAAAAGCCTACCATTGTTCAAGATTCGTCAGACGGAACGTGCTTGTCTGAAGTCAGTGGAAGCATTGAGTTTAAAAATGTTTCTTTCAGCTATCCGTCTAGACCTGATGTTATTATATTTAGAGATTTCTCGATCTTCTTTCGGGCTGGAAAGACAGTTGCAGTAGTAGGCGGTAGTGGATCAGGAAAAAGCACAGTTGTTTCCTTGATAGAACGGTTTTATGATCCAAATCAGGGTAATTTTTTCATTTTTCCTTCCTTTGATGCTGAATATCTATATATTCATTAGTTGTTGTACTTCATCTTGCAATAATGTACAGGACAAATTTTGCTGGACAATGTGAACATTAAGACATTGCAGTTGAGATGGTTGCGCAATCAAATCGGTCTTGTGAACCAAGAACCAGCTCTATTTGCCACCACAATTCTTGAGAACATACTTTATGGAAACCTAGAAGCAACCATGGTAGAGGTGGAGGCTGCTGCTTCTGCTGCCAATGCTCATAGCTTTATTACCTTGCTTCCTAACGGATACAACACTCAGGTTTGAACTATTTCCCTATCAAAGGACACTAATATTCTCTCTAAGTTAAGAATAGAGAATATTTGCCAAGGTTAAAAAAGTCACTTGCAAGTAAATAATTTTTGTAATCGGTAATTTCTCTATTAGTCAAAGTTGGAAATAAGTTGGCTATTTCTTTTGACAAAAAGGTAAAAGTTACTTTCAAAATCAATGAATTTTTTTTATTATTATTATAGTAAGAAAAAAGTAATTTATTCAAACATGTTCAGAAACAAAAGTTACTAACGTTACTTTTCAAGCTTAGCCCACCATGCTCATATCAGTTGATCAAGTGATTCACGCACTTTGACCTTAACGTGTGTCCGCTTAATTGCTGATCCATCAAATAGTTTTTCATGTGATTTTAATTAAAATAACTATTTCAATCTAAATCCAGGTTGGAGAGCGTGGCGTCCAACTTTCTGGAGGTCAAAAACAGAGAATAGCAATTGCAAGAGCTATGTTGAGGAACCCGAAAATACTTCTGCTTGATGAAGCGACTAGCGCCCTTGACTCAGGTTCAGAACGCATTGTTCAGGAAGCACTAGATCGTCTGATGGTCGGGAGGACAACAGTGGTCATCGCTCATCGTCTTTCAACCATAAGAAATGTGGACTCTATTGCAGTTATACAGCAAGGGCAAGTTGTGGAGACCGGAAACCATGAAGAACTGGTTGCGAAAGCTGGGGCCTATGCATCTTTAATTAGATTCCAGGAAATGATAGGAAACAGAGATTTTTCGAATCCTTCAACTCGCCGTACACGTTCATCACGGCTAAGTCATTCATTGTCGACAAAATCTCTTAGCCTCCGTTCTGGAAGTTTAAGAAACTTGAGTTATTCTTACAGCACTGGTGCTGATGGCCGTATAGAGATGGTATCAAATGCTGAGACTGATGGGAAAAATCTTGCCCCTGCTGGGTACTTTTGCCGGCTTCTTAAACTGAATGCTCCCGAGTGGCCTTACTCGATCATGGGTGCGATAGGATCAGTTCTTTCTGGATTCATCGGTCCAACTTTTGCAATTGTGATGAGCAATATGATTGAGGTTTTCTACTATAGAAATTTAGCTAGCATGGAAAAGAAGACAAAGGAATATGTTTTTATTTACATCGGAGCGGGTCTTTATGCTGTCATGGCATATTTGATACAACACTATTTCTTTAGTATTATGGGAGAGAACCTCACTACACGAGTTAGGAGGATGATGCTTGCAGGTATAAACCATTCATGCAATGTTTTTCCATGGTAGCATGTCTTATACTTAGTAATGGACACATCTGCATGATATTAAATGATAAATTTTAAAATCTTTTTGGTTGTATGTAATATGTTGTTGATTATATATTTTTGGACAATGTTCTTGAGAGAACATAATTTAGACATTGTAAAAAATGGACTTGCACTTCATAAAAATCTTTGAATTTTACTTGTCATACTAACTAAATTTTCATTTCTATTTTCTCAGCAATTTTGAGGAATGAAGTTGGATGGTTCGATGAGGAGGAGAATAATTCAAGTCTTCTTGCAGCCCGCCTAGCAACTGATGCTGCAGATGTAAAATCTGCTATTGCAGAGCGAATTTCTGTTATATTGCAGAATATGACTTCTCTTCTCACGTCATTCATGGTTGCCTTTATAGTGGAATGGAGGGTCTCATTGCTCATACTAGCTACCTTTCCTCTTCTAGTCCTAGCCAATTTTGCTCAGGTAAATCCCTCTCAATCTGCACCGCTTATGTTTCGTAGTGATATCTTGGGCTTAGAAGCTTATTACCACATGGAGGTGCATTTCGGATAGCATCGAGTGGGTAATTATTTGGTAGTACATCAATTTTTATGGTACATGGTTGGATTTTTGCATCTAAACTCATTCCTCTTGGTATTAAGATAGAAGAGGGTAAATGTGAGTGCATAACTCTTTGAAAATTATGGTCTGGCCCTTGGTAGGAGCAGTGTCTGATTTGGATCTAGAGACCCGTGGCCTGCGTGGGCCTGTATCTAGAAAAACCAAAATAAGCTATTTGAAAAGAAAAAAATTGCGAATGTTCGGTTGCGTTGGACCATCTCAAAATCTTGTGGTGCCTGCCCGGTTCACACCTCTAGCAGTGGGGAAAAACAAAAAAAAAATCCCATTAACCAAGAAGTGTCGTTTTTTTTCTTATTTGAGTTATTTCTCTACTTTCTTGAACTTATATTCGTGTGTCAGATCTAAGGTTGTCCGTTTCTCTTCTCTATATACATGCCAGGCTAAATTATTTTCCCCTTACTCTGACGCTGCATTGTAGTGTGCATCAGTGGAGTTTTATTTCTCTGAGACCTAAGTTAATGCCTGTGGATGGTGGGGTCTGAATATGGTACGTGTGTTGATTGCTAGATTTCACTATCTTTCAGTCCCCCTAGATATTCACACATCCTCTGCCATGGATTCTCATCCCGTGATCAATTTGCACATGACTTTGCCAACTTATATGAATCATTTTTACTTTTTCTTCTTTTACTGTTTGCATTTTGCGAGGATAATATATAAACTGAACCGTGCCGAAGTGGCACAACCTGGCTTTGAGACTTTGTCCCTTGGCAGCCCTATGTCTATTATAATTTGTTTTTAAATTTATAAGTGAAGATATTTTTCTACGCATGAACTCGGCTCTAACCGTGACAGGCTAGTCCACTCGTGCTTTCAGCTCTAGAGGGACTACCTTGTGAGTTGTGATGAGAGTACATTTTAGATGGCAATAATTACTGTATTTTGTATCTTGTCGTGAGTGGTTCCTTTTTACATTTTCAATGTTAGAGGCTTCCAAATTGTGTGCTGTTGTGTGCGCATTTTATATGGTGACACTGGTGAAGTATCATTATCAATTTTCGCATGCTATGTAGACAGTAAATGGATTCATTGCTTAAAATCATATATACTTAATAAGTTAAATTATATCAATGTGATAATCTTATGGAAAGTGTACCTTTTTCCTTCTGTTAAATTGTTAGTATTTTAATAATTATGTTATATTTTTGAATTACGCAGCAACTCTCTCTCAAAGGTTTTGCTGGAGACACAGCCAAGGCACATGCAAAAACTAGCATGATTGCCGGGGAAGGAGTAAGCAATATTCGGACTGTTGCAGCTTTCAATGCGCAAGAGAAAGTCCTTTCTCTATTTTGCCACGAACTCCGTGTCCCACAAAGACAGAGTCTTTTCCGCAGCCAGTCGTCGGGGTTTTTATTTGGTCTCTCACAGCTTGCACTTTATGCGTCGGAAGCTCTAATCCTATGGTACGGTGCCCACCTTGTTAGGAAAGGCGTCTCTACCTTCTCAAAGGTCATTAAGGTATTTGTAGTTTTGGTTATTACAGCAAATTCTGTTGCTGAAACTATTAGCCTTGCACCTGAGATCATTAGGGGTGGTGAAGCTATTGGCTCTGTATTTTCCATTCTTGACCGCTCGACGAGGATAGATCCTGATGATTCTGAAGCAGAGCCAGTTGAATCAATTCGTGGTGAGATAGAGCTCCGACATGTTGACTTTGCGTATCCTTCGCGTCCAGATGTGATTGTGTTCAAGGATCTCAGCCTAAGAATCCGTGCTGGCCAAAGTCAAGCACTTGTTGGGACGAGCGGATCGGGAAAAAGTTCGGTAATATCATTAATCCTTCGATTTTACGATCCAATGATTGGTAAGGTTATGATTGATGGAAAGGACATTCGGAGGTTGAACTTGAAGTCGCTCCGGCAGAAAATTGGGTTAGTGCAGCAAGAGCCAGCACTTTTTGCTGCCAGCATTTTCGACAATATTGCCTACGGGAAAGATGGTGCGACTGAAGCAGAAGTAGTTGAAGCAGCTCGAGCTGCAAATGTGCACGCGTTTGTTAGTGGATTGCCTGAAGGCTATAAAACTGCTGTAGGTGAGAGAGGAGTTCAACTCTCCGGGGGACAGAAACAACGGATAGCAATTGCACGGGCTGTTCTCAAAGACCCGTCGATCCTTCTACTTGATGAGGCAACAAGTGCTCTTGATGCCGAGTCAGAATGTGTGCTACAAGAAGCACTCGAAAGGCTAATGCGTGGCAGAACCACCGTTCTTGTGGCCCACCGACTTTCCACAATACGAAGGGTGGATAATATTGGGGTCATGCAGGATGGACGTATTGTCGAACAAGGTAGCCACTCTGACCTAATCAGCCGCCCCGACGGAGCGTATTTCAGGCTCTTGCAACTACAACACCATCACATATGAGAGAAAATTGGTAAAAGTAGGACTTGATTTTGTGAGATAGTTAATGCTTGAATCCATTAACCATTATTTCTATTTCCTTTTGTATGATTATAGTTGTAGATGGAATTTGAAGAACATGTTAACTCCATTTCATGGAGAATTGTATGGTATCAATATTATTATCTGTAATGCATAACATTCTCAATCTTTATGGTTAGCCATTTATTATCTTCACTCTTTTTACAAAGCCTTTTCAACACTTTAACAGCAGGAAAAAAGGAGCTATCTTTCCAGCTCAAGTGACTTCTTTTTGCTCAAAATTTGAACTTTTTTTCTTTTTTCGTTCTTTCGGGTTCTAGATTAAGGCCTGTTCGGTAGAGATTAAAATTGAAAATATAGCCATTATTGAATCTCACTCGTCTAATAAAAATCAACAATAACGGTTAATTTTTCAATTTTAATCTCTACCGAAGAGGGCCTAAATGTCCATTTCTTTTAGTTTTAGGGCCAACATAAAGTATTGAATAATTAGCACAAAAGGGGTCTTAGACCTTTATGAGACACATTCATTGTGTCCATATGGCTTGATATGTTGTAACAAAGCAATTATTCTACAAGTAATCACTGCGTAGGTAGAAAAGTTTGAAGGATGGTGAGATTGCATTTCGTGGATTTGATATGTTATTGATTAAAGCCTGATCTGTGTTATGAGAGTAACGGAACAGAATAACAATCGAAAAACAGCAAGCAATCTCAAATTTCATTAGACAACGCAAGATCGATTTTATTTTATCTTCGATAAGAGATTTCTCTAAGGAAAACTTAGAAAATACCGTCACATTTTGATGAAAGTTGGCAAGTACAAATACTACAATGTACAGTGTGCCTACATATCTTTAACAAAGTAAGTGCCTCAGTGAGGTACAGAAACATGCCCCACTCTTTACAATAGCAGCAGAAATTATTGACAGAGCCCATTATAAATGATAAATAGTAACTGCATTCACTTAGATGGGCCAGGTGGGGTGGTGAGTAACTGCATTCACTTAACCCAATCCCCAAAAAGGGTGGGGGTAGGGATTACCCTGTGTACTTGCACTATCAATCATAAATCATAAAGAGGGTCCAAGTGATGGCCCTGGACTGATTTTGCAGTAAATGATATAATTTGGCAGTGGGAGTGTAAAAGAATGGAAGAACATAAGCAGTGGAATGCAGGTCCTCAAAAAATTGGTGCACAAATGCAAACACAGCATCAGATAAGTCGATTTGTTGTACTGTTCAGTGGTGAACGCGAAATGTTCATAGTTAAGACCAGCATACATCGTCTTTATGTATTCTAACGACCTATTCTAGGCGGCTAATCTCGAGCTTTGCATTAAGAATAATTTGTTAGAAATAGGCCATATTTCCAATTGTCAGAGCAATATTAATTAAACAAAATTACAAAGGCACTAATTAAATACATAGATTTATCTGAGATAAATTTACTGGCCAAGATTACAAAATGCAAAATTTGTACAGCTCAATGACAAACAGTTGAAATACCCATATTTTTTGTTTTGTCGTTTATGCCAAGGAAATTTTTGTAGTGATTTAGACGAAATTGAGGACTTTTAACATGTTCGTTCACACTTGAAGCAGAACCATAATTGGCCTTCACTACAGCCATGCAATTCTAGGGACAAACCACATGGTTAAAACTCAACTACTGGTAGCTGAATCTGAATTGGCCAAAACACTTTTCTTTCTTCTTCTTTTTCTAACGTCAATGTATATAAAGGTATCTAAATGTGTAGGCGTTCCAGCATTACTTCTTCTTTCATGGCCTATTCGAAAGAGAATCTAGTACTTGTTGGTTTTGAATATTAGAACTGTTGTTCGCTGTTCAAATATTTTTGTTTGGACAATACAAATCGATCATTTGCATTCAGACTGAGCTAAAAAATAATAGACTTGCATTGGCTTGTTTAAAATTTCAATCTGAGACTGACTCAAAACGTCTGTCAAATTTATAAACAAGACCTTCAAACCCACCAAAATTGTGAGCTTTTCCCACCAGTCATTTCATTTTAGAAATTTAGTTCTATTTAAATTAAAATAAAATGAAAAATTTATTTTAAATTTACTTTTTTTTTAAATTTTTTTTTTGAAGACATCAAGTTTATCATGAGTCCTCATATGTCATCAGACTCAACAATTTAGCTTAGCACGATTAGCAGATTAACTCGTGAATCACCTTGACCGAGCTAGACCAATTTTGATTTGAGTTTTTTACTGCAAGACCATCGAGGTCTACTCATATATTTTAACACCATTAGCTATGTATACATAATATATTTGCAGTTCATCTGTAAAATGCTACCTTGTCCAGTCTATTTTAAAGGCCATATTGTTTTGTTTTCTTTTGTGGAAATAGTTTAATAGTTCACCTAGATATTATGCACCAAAAGCAAAATCCATTTTTAAAGAAATACTTATAAGAAGCTTTTAACTGAGAAAAGTTCACCAAGATATTATGCAGCAAAAGGATATCTATTTTTTTACAACCACTTATAAGAAGCTTTTAACTGAGAAAATTTACAAAATACACTTTGCATACTACATTTTACATTATGATAACTAAAAACAACTTTTGCTATCAATTTTACAAATTAAGCAGGCCGAAATATTCATAATGAAAAATAATAAATCACACAATTCATATTACATTACGTAACACTCACCTACCAATTTTTCGTTGTTGAAAACGAAGATGATACCGGATAATTCTAATACTAACTTGTCGAAGAAAATTAGAGATTATAGGCACAATATGAAATAATGATCACAAAAACACAAGAACATTGTAATTTGCAAAGAATGGAGATTTTATTATAATATGGTGAAAGAACACAAAGATTTTGTATTTATAATTTGTCTAATTTCATTTAAAATATAATGAAGAGCTAAATATATATAGGGGACATTTTAGGCACTAAAAGTAGAGTTATAGATAAAATAGAATGCTAAAACAAATTTAAAAGAGTGAAACCAAATTGGACCCGAATAAATCTGCCGCTCGAGAGCTACGCGAGCTACCATCTTGCGGTGACGCCACTCGAGCGGGTAGGCGAGTGCCATGCGGGCGATGCCTGTTGGCCATGGAGCTATGAGTCTCGAGTTAAAATTGATTTCTTTGAATCTTTTACTCCCCAAAAGCTTCATTGTCCATATCTTGACATCTTTAAGTTCGACACAAATTCCTAACTCCTAATTGGACTTCCAAATAGAATTTCAATTAGGATTTACACAATATACTTCGAATAGGATTCCAAAATGATTTCTTCTTAAGTCGATTTTAATTAGAACTCCAAACTATCTTCAAAGTAAAATTTGGGTAACACCCTAATTCTAACATTTTTATTCTCCAAAAGTTTAATTACTATTTCATTATTGTCTAATTAACTTTTTTTTTCGTTCTCATTCATCTATTCCTCCATAAATTAATATTTAACTGAGTTTTTTTCGTTGCAGCTCTTTTTCCATGTTTATTTTTGCACACAGAAATATATTTCTTTTTAATTAAAATCATATATTCTTCTCTTCTATGAAGCTTTCTCATAGAAAAGAAAAGAAAAAAATCATTTTGCAATAGATGCAGATAAGATTAAGTATAAATTCTAAAAAAAAAAAAAATTAGTTGCAAACTTACCCCTATCTTAAATGATAAATTAACTTTAGCTACAAAATAACAACTAATATTGAATTTGATTGATTGTTTTTAATAATATTTGTTGAACAAAAAATATTAATTAGAAGATAGGAATTAAGATTTTATTTTTTTGTTTTGTAGCAGTAAAGAATCATATGAAGTAGTTTTTATATTTTGCAATATTTTATTAACTTAGTAAATTTGATTTTTATTGATTTGATGTTAGAATTTAGGAAAAGAAAACAATAAATTTTGTTTCACCTCTACCAACGTGGTGGGCCGCATGGCTAAAAGCTAAGAAAAATGCAATATTAGCACTTTATTCTTGGGAAGAATAGTAACTTGTGTCACATCTACTATCTTCGTGTTCGAGGTGATGAGCTCGCATACCATCCACCTTCGACTTGGAGGCGTTGAGAACACACCGACGCCTCATCGATGACTACCTCCAAGGTGACACAACTTATAGTAGGCTTGTCCCTTCTCTACTCCCAAGCAATCAGAAGAGATTCAATCCTTAACCACACTAGAAGGGCCTCTTGAATATGCAATTTGTAATTTGATACATTGAGTCATATGCAACTTCATTGATGTGACATCTCTGTAAACACTGGCGGACAGGGGCGGAGCTAGACCTCGAAAGTAGGGGGGGCCTAGAGGTAGAGGTGAAGGGGTGGGGTCCACGGGGGTTCGGGGGCAGCGTCCCCGAATTTTTTTTTTAGATACGTTATTAACAAAAAAAATCAAGAAATGTATAAAAAAAAAGTACCAATCTTTAATTTAGCAATATCATACTTTGATAACGTTGTATAACTACATGATTATCAATCATGTCGGGGAAACTGGGG
>CAIGRS010224712.1:0-13493 GCA_903798395.1 Fraxinus floribunda | reverse complement strand
AGGCAATTCATTGATTGATTCATCCACATCATTCTTGTGATCTAGCAACTGAGTTTTGGGAAAACATCAAGGTTCGTTAATCCAAAACACCAGGCTTCTTTAACACTTTAAGAAAGGGATTCAAGCACAGGAAGAAGAACGAGAATAAGTGATTCTTGGGTATCCACTTGGAAAGACGTGTACAGAAGATCGTGAGATTGAGACAACATATCTTGGGAGAAAATTGCGAGTCTGTAAGTACAACAGATCTTGGAAGCTACATGAGGTAGATCAGGAGGTCTAGTGGGGTTGACTGGACATTATTTACGGTAGCAAATCGTAAGGTTGGAATGAGCAGTAGATCTTGGAGTTGCAGGGTTTAAAACAGTTAGTGGAATTAGTTTGGAATTGAATTGTAACCCACATTGTCTAGGAGGTAAGTGTAATGGCTTGGTTCCGAAGTTTTTACCCAGTTAGGTTTCTCCGTCATCCAACTTTGTGTTATTTATTGCTTTCCAAGTATTACAACTGCGATAATTCAATTTAGAAAAAATGGACATGTATGCTTAATCATTTAGAAACTATTAAAAAGTGACTTGTTTTTAATAGAATTATTTTGCATGTAGGGTCAAAACTAAAAATGGATAATTAATAATCATTCGGTAACTTAGTAGCCGTTAATTTGGTAATCTGTAACTTTCAAGTAGTATAAGAGCATAATTTTGTATCCTGACCTTACTGTCTAGATGAGTACTTCATTGACAGTCCCATCCTATTTTGTTGGTAGTAATTATGCTTATTGGAAGGTTAGAATGAAAGCTTTCCTAAAATCTATAGATGTGTGAATTTGGTCAAGTGTGGTTAATGGTTGGACTGCCCCTGTTCTACGGTTAATAATGAAGTTATCCCCACTCCCATTGCTAATTGGACTATAGCAAACTTAGATGAGTATAACTGGAATAGAAAAGCCTTACATGCCCTAATGGTAGTATCCACTGAAGAATTTAGTAGAGTATCTATGTGTGAGGTTACTAAAGAAGTTTGTGATATTCTATAAACCACACACGAGGGAACTCGGGCTGTTAAAAACTCTAAGTTGCAGATGTTGATAGCTAGATACCACTTAAAAGTTACGGATGACCAAATTAACGGCTACTAAATTACTGAATGACTATAACTATCCGTTTTTAGTTTTGACCATGCGTGCGGAATTATTCTATTAAAAGCCACAAGTTACTTTTTAGTGGTTTCTAAATGATTAAGCATACACATCCAGTTTTCCTAGGTTTGAATACCGCAGTTTGTAATATGGAAAGTAATAAAGAACACCAATAATTGTTTACGAAGAAACCCAATATGGAAAAAATTTCGGGACCAACCCAATTACCTCCACTATAGACAATATGGATTAAAGTCCATTTTCAGCATAGCAAATTCCACTAGTTCCTGTTGTTATAATTCCTATAATTTCCAAAATCTGCTATACCCACTAGCTTCCCGATCTTCTACAATTGTCTCTTCCAAGTGGAATTCCAAGAATCTCTAAAACTTGTGCTTTTCATGTACTTCCAGACCATTTCTCCCCATGCCCGACCGAGAGAGTACCTTTTCAAAGTGTTAAGGAAGTCAGGTGGTTTGGATTTACGGACGTTGATATTTTTCCAAAACTTAGTTAACAGGTCTCAAGAATGATATGAATGATTCCACCAATGAATTTTGTTCTTGGATCTCTCAAAAGATGATATGAATATGTTATACCAATGAGGTACAATGAGACAACCACACATTTTCATGCAAGAGCATTTGTATCTATAGTTTGAGGTGTATGAGTAGTATGTGTCATGTAAAACTTTTCAAAATCACGAACTAGGGTTAGTCGCGTACTGTCGCTCGAGCGCTGGGAACTTATCGGTCGAGCGACGCATAAGCAAGAAGCGAGCGACAATGATTCTGTTTCTGTCACTCGAGCGATGGCCAAGTGTGAGTATAACAAAATTCCGGCACCGCTTCTTACTTGTTTCCAAACTCAAACTCAAACCCTAGGCTACCTAATTCAACTATACAAAATTGCACTTCACTCCTTGACTTTTACACATATTCAATAAAATCTTTTTTGTTCACAGAATTATCAATTACAATATTGAATCTAACAAATCTTAAAGTTTAACTGGATCATTTTGTCACAACCAACCGAGTTGAGAAATTCGGAAAGATGTCTAAACGCTCCTCCGCTTTTGTGCTCTTGCTGCCTTTTTTTTTTTTCCTTTTGTATGCAGGATTTTTATTTGGGGTAGGTTTGATTAAAGACATGAAATGATTTCTTATTAATAATTAAGAAATTGATTTCTAGGGTCACCATAAGGGTTTCAAAATAACTTCGTTCACCATCTGTAACTCGAAAGTCTGGGAGGAAGATGGAAGAATTGAAATAAAAACCTCAAGTCTTCATCTTGGTCTTCACAAGGACATGTTAAAACTCAAGTGATTGCCTCCTTTTGGGAATTTTCTCTATTACAACTTACAAGTTTCCTCCAAGAATTTAACATGGTAGTGATCTAAAAAGTAAAATTATAAAAATCATTATAAAAATCTAGAAAGCATTACTCAATTTTGGAACAAGAATTCAATTCTAGACCAAAATCAAATTTATACACAACCCTACTAATTTGACATCATAGCTGAATTTGCATTGTTCCATAAATGATCCCTTAAGAATATTTTCACGAAAAAAAAAGAAAATAATTTCTCGACTCTAGATTTTTTATATTAACATTTTATGTACATTATTTACAATCAAGATTAGACAAATCAGAACTAGAAAACCTGAATTTAATCTGAATTAATGTGATTCCCGAGCAAATTAAAGTATTGTAATCGGAGAGCTCATGCTGAACAATGAAAATTACTCCTGAAAGCACCTAAAAAAGGGGAAAGAAATTGGCATTGAGCGAGTGTTTAAAGTTGTTAAGTTTTGGAGTTTCACCTTAAAAGGTCAACCTTGTTAAGAGAATTAGCTCAAACTCTTATAAATTGGTCTATATTTTTATCTTTATTCGATGTGAGATTTTTATCCCTTAACATGCCCCCACAAGATGGTGGCTCTTTTGAGCAGATCAATCTTGAAATTCGTGTGCTCAATTTTTTTGAGTCTTAATCAGTTCGAATCGCTGATACCATGTTAAGATTTGGGGTTCCATATTAAAAGGTCAACCTTGTTAAGAGGAGTAGCCCAATATTTTATAAGTTGATCTATGTTTTCCTCTTTATTCTATATGAGATTCTATTTGTTAAGGGATAGAATCCCACATCGAATAAAAATAAAAACATAGACCAATTTATAAGAGTTTGGACTACTCCTCTTAATAAGGCTGACCTTTTAAGGTGGAACCCAAAACTTAACAAAAAAAGGATAAAGTTTGGAAGAATGCTCATTGCTAAGGTGTCAATTTCATGACACATGGTGTTTCTACGTAAAGAAAGGTTCCCTGTGGGGTCCTATCACAAGCTGAAGCCAAGAAAATATGGTCCATACAATGTAGTCAAGAAGATCAATGATAATGCCTACGTGGTCGACTTGCCTGTTGATATGAACATCTCTCACACCTTCAATGTAGCTCATCTGTATGAGTTTTGTAATGATGTTCCACTTTATCTGAACTATAACTTGGGGCCGAGTTCTTCACAGGTGGGGGAGACTGATGTAGGANATGCCTACGTGGTCGACTTGCCTGTTGATATGAACATCTCTCACACCTTCAATGTAGCTCATCTGTATGAGTTTTGTAATGATGTTCCACTTTATCTGAACTATAACTTGGGGCCGAGTTCTTCACAGGTGGGGGAGACTGATGTAGGACAACTAGTTTTGGAGTTTGAAGAAGTGCTGACCAGAAAATTAATAAAAAAAGACTTCGTCAGGGGCAATTTTGTCATTTATCGCGATGGTGTCGAAATGGGTTGAAATTTGGCAGGCTGATTGAAAACGACCTGAAAAATTGGACTCGGGACAAAGCTCGAGATCTCGGAATTTTAACCAAATTCTTTCATTTAGGTCTTCGAATAATTAATTTTCATATTTCCCATTTTGAGTTTTCGCTATTTTTGGAATGTTTTATTATTCTATGCTTTTAGGGTTTATTGTAACGCCTATTTAAAGGCTTTTGAACGTTTTTTCGTCAGAATAGAATTGAATAGAAGTTTTTTTTTTTTGTAAATTCTAGTTTTCTTATTTTCAAGATTTACGCTGGTAAATCTTTACTTCCGTTCTGCGTCACATAGTTCATGAGATTTTAACGATCCAAGTAAATCATCTAATGAAAGTGTTTCCAAGTTTTTAAATTGTTCAATTGTGGCAGCAATGAAATTAAACCTTGATGGTAGACTTCAAAGAACTTTTTCAACAACTTTATGATCTTCTAAACGTTCACCATTAAATGTAATTTGATTTATAATTGTGGCAACCCTTGTGAAGCAATCAGAAATACTTTCATCTTCTTTCATTTCCAATTTCTCAAACTCTAATCTTAAGCTTTCTCTTCTCCAAGGTGTGCTGTCTACAAAATTTCCTAAGCATCCTTTGAAGTTTCAGCTTTTGCAATTCGTTCAAACACTGGTCTTTGAATTGCCTGGTAAATCTGGAAAAGAGCTTTACTATCTTTTTCTCGCCCTTCATTCAAGACATTTCTTTGTGCTTGAGTGATTCCATTTTAGTCTTCGGCTCTTCAAAACCTTCATCAACAATATTCTAGAGCTTCATAGATTTCAGCAACACTTTCATATTGTGACTCCAATAGTCATAATCTTCCCCATTGAAATGAGGAATAAGAGACACCACATTACTTGAATTTGCCATGATTTTCCTTTCCAAGATGTTACTAATGTTGTATTGTGAGAACAATTTTTTTGTAATATTTCGTGGCTCTGATACCAGTTTGAAGGCAAGAAAAGTTGGAAAATATTATTAGAAATACTCAATTTTTATTGCCTTAAAAAATTATTGCAGATTACATTCTAATTTATAGGACACGAGACTCTTTACTCTTTAACTTACTCAATCAGTTATTGGAATACCAGTACATACTAAAATAAAGTTTAGTAAATGATTATTGAATTCATCAGTTATCACTAATTTGGTTTATTTTCCAACATTTATGGTACAATCAAATTCAGTTGTGATGTCAAATTAGTAGGGTTGTGCCTAATTTTATTTTTGGTCTAGAATTGAATTCTTGTTCTTCCAAATTTGAGTATTGCTTTCTAGGTTTTTATAATTTTACTTTTTAGATCTCCATCTCCACCATGTTAAGTTCTTGAAGGAAACTTGTAAGTTGTAATAGAGAAAATTCGCCAAATGACGTAAACACTTCAGTTTTCACATGTCATTTGTGAAGAACAAGACAAAGACTTGAGGTTTTTATTTCAATTGCTCCATCTTCCTCCCAGACTTTCGAGTTACAGATTTTTTGCCAAGAATTTAATCTTAGTATATTTGTAGGAGAGAAGAATCAGGAAATTCCTTTCAACACCATTATAGGATGAGGTTTCGTGATCCTGCACAGCAACCACCACTTGCGGGTGGAGATAGTCCTAAACCTCCTATGAACAATTTTGTTTCTCAATTTGAGCATCCCCCTCCTATCAAGTGACCAATGAATTTTGGAAACAACACGTCAAATTCTGCACCATTTGCACAAATGAAATTCCAAGATGAATTCAATAAATCTTCAGAGACTAAAGGGACGAGCCATATATTTTACAAGACCCGTATTTGTGCAAAATTTGCCGAAGGCAACTACAAGAATGGTGAGCATTGCACATTTGCTTATGGTGTTGAAGATTTACGAAAACTACCCCTAAATTGGCAATAACTTGTTCGAGGAAAGAAGAGAGGCAGAGGGAATTTTAGTGATGACCAAAGAATGATACACGGTGTAAAAATTTGCAAGTTGTTTTACAATGGAGACAAGTGTAGATATGGAGATAAAATTATAAATGCAACATTCTTCATGAACATCCAATGAAATTTATGACTGACATTTCAAGGCAAAAGAGAGAGAGTGTTGCTGAAAATATTGGAACTACATGGCCTGATTTGATAAATAAAAGTAATTATGCTCAGCCTGATTATGATAAGAACATCAACTTTAGTTCCGATACTTTCCAAGCAAAGACAGCATTTTCAAAAACGAATCTATGTAGGAAAAGGGAGATCGGCCAATGCCCTCTTGGAGAAAAATGTGATCATTTTGCTCATGACCAGTCAGGTATATTTAGTCTCTCGTAGTACAATTTAAAGCTTTCTTTATTGGCTTAGTTCAATGCAATTAATGTTTTTGCTATGAACGTATATATCTTGCTAATTTACCATGTTTAGCAACATCCTTTTATGGCATTGACAAGAAAAAGAAGGTTCACATTAAGCAACTGATCATAACACTGTTTTTCCTTTTTCGCTAACGATAAATTTTGACATTCCAGATAACACATGCAAAGTATCATTAGAATAATACGTGTATGCACTTATACTTTAATATTTGAACCAAAACGAAAGACAAGGATTATCAAAGAAATTATGTTACCCAGATCCTATTGTTTCTGTTTTGCCTAAATTAAATTCCTTCTTATAATCATTTCAGTAAAACATTTCCTACTTGAACGTCGCTTTCAGTTAGTAGCATGCTTATTTCCTAGCGAAAATACTTTACATTTTGTGTTACACTTTCAATATATATATATGCTTTCGTTTTTGCAGATTTGAAGTTACCTGGAGCTCATGTTGAAATGGAGAAGGTAATGAATTCAGGCTGCCAAATTCCAGAAGAGCCTCTCCTGGTGACCGTAATTGGTTCATCTCGTGCAACTGCAGCCATTGTTGCTCCTGCAAAAGAAGATGCAGAAAGAAAGAAATGGAAGTTAGACAGGCAGGTTAAGGGAATTTATGCTGATTGGTTGGATGATTTCTTCCCACCTCACAAGTACTCCCCTAGCAATAACGAGGTAAGAATTTGAGATTAGTAGTTCTGTCAGAAGTGTTAAAGATTAACGATTATGATCTTTGGACTAAATTTTTTTGGCTTTATATGTGCTCTTGGTAATTTTTAATTTGAACTACAGGTTTCATGTATTCTCCTTCAATGATTTTAATCAATCAGTGTAATTCTGATTGAATTGTTTTCCGTGGAAGGTTCAAGTACATTATTTTGGTTTTCAAAAATTAAAAGTATCATTGTACTTTCTAGTATTTGATTATGATATTAATAATAACAAGAAATCATAATTATATAATATACAATAAAATAAGAATTAAGTAAATATTTTTTAAAATAAAGTATCGACGACGTATCACGTTGGTACATTTTTTGAAATTACATGTTGAACACGTATCAGAAAATTGACACCTTAGCAATGAGCATTCCTCATTATTTTATTATTGAAGGAATAGAGTTATCTATATTAGAAGCTGGGTAAGTTCTGAAATAACAAAGTTCGACCCAACTAACACCTAGATGGGGGGTGAATAGGTAACTATATGGAATTTGAATTTACCAATTAATAAAAGCAACAAGTCACAGTTATTAATTAATTCAATGAATTTACACGCACAACTATCCTATGTTGAATTAACGCAATTAATAAGTTGCTGAAAGATATATAACATTTGAAAATTGTTGATGGAAAAAAGTGTAACTGGGTAAAAACTCCGAATCAAAGATAGTAAACAATCCACTATAAACGAATCAACTTACAGTACTATCAGACTCAAGTAACTTTAGGACTTTCTGACTGTAATCACCAAAGCTCGGATTGTGTGCTCCTACACCAACCCCCCATCCTTCTCCTGTGGATCAGTTATCCTACAACCAGAAAATCCGATCACCTTCCTTGATATTCAGAACATCGACACATGTTATGAAAGTATGTGTTTTGGTATTCGGTTAATGTTTTTCAATGCTATGATGAACTCAATATGAAGGTTGAACTCAATGTTCAACTATTATTTTTTACCAATGGGAGAGTCCATGTATATAGTGAAGATGTTTTGGTCAGTATGGGCTGGATAAAAAACCTTGAAAAATGAGAATTAGGCTTTCTTGGGATACACTGTCGCTTGAGCGATAGCTCAGTGATAGGCGAGCGACGGTGTGTTGCTCCAGCGAAGTCTATGCGACATGCCGATGACGCAACTTCTGTTTTTACCGCTCGAGCATTAGTTGGACGATAGACAAGTAAAATTGCGGCGACTCTTTTCTCCCCGTTCCATACTCGAACCCTAGGACGTCTAATTTAACACTTGACGCTTTGACTTTTAAAAACACTTTTACAACAATAGTTTTGTCAAAAGATTGCCAACAACTTTAAAATCTAACAAACTCCCCTTTTGGCAATATGTGAAAAACACGCGAATTACAAATCAAACAGATTCAATCTATTCAGCTGAATCTTGATTTTCCTTTGTCCAACCTGCTTCCTGAAAAAAATAACTAAAATACCAAGTGTAAAAGTACGTGAAACAGTAATAGGAATAAAAGCATTTGAAACATTTATTCATAAATTCAACCACATGCCAAATAAATTAAGATGCAATATCATTGTAAGCCAACACACCAAAAAAATATTGATATCACTAAAAATCAAAACTTAATCTAGCTAAGACGAAGAACATATCTATACACTAAAAAGTGTCACAATAAATTATGTACGTTTCCAAAATATCATATACATCCAAAAAAAGATTTTCAAATCAAATATGAGCACAGACGTATGTCCTATAAGGGCGACCAATGGATCAACAGGAACATATGCAGAAGGATGAACATAATCAGTAGGTAGTGAAGCAGAAGTAGACAACGAAGGATATCAGTAGTGGTAGAAGGAATATTAGACCTAGAAGGTGGAATATCAGAGGGATCAAAAAAAAGCAAATCATCAATAGGATTAACTAGCACAGTCGGGTCTACTGGCTCAGCTGGCTTACACAAAGCATGAGATCTACTCTAGGAAATGGTAGTATGTTCAATAGGCTGAGAAACCTTCCTCGAAACCCCCTCAGGAAAAGTAATCCCAAGAGCCGTCATGAGAGGCAGTGAATTAGATAGGTGTAAGGAAGACCTACCCTAGTACTCGTCACCCAAAAGGCTCGTAAAATCTGATGGCATATAAAAGTAGGGATATATGGAGTTTCTATGTAATAAAACATAAAGAAATCGGGCCTTTTCTATGGGCAGAGAATAAGTATGGGACATCGACCACAGATTCTTGCACTCAATGCGCAGCAAGATTTGTCGATCGGTCGAAAGAGATCCCATCAGTAAAGGATCCCATCTCATGAAGTGAAAATGGCAAAAGATAGGGCAAACGATCAGACAAGTTGACTTCACGTTCTACCAAAACATGTCGTAAAGAAAATTGAGTCCCGAAGACCTTCTGCGTAGTAGTAGATATGAACCTAGACCTACTGTAGGAAGTAGACGCACTAGATGTCTGTGCAGTAATCCTCGCTCTCTTAGGCAGCATCTATGATAAGTTGGTAAACACATCAAGAGATGCAACTAAAAATACTAAACATCACGATGAAACACTAACTAATGAATTGCAATAATGCATGCGAAACAATGAAAAAACTAGCAATGCTCATCCACCACAATCTAGACAAACCGTACAAATTGCACACAATGATGCAACATTGTCCAATGTACGCAAAATGTTGTAAAACGACGTTATATAACTAGTTGACATAGACAACTAAGAGACATGAGATAGGGACAAAGATTATGCAATGCATGGATAGAGGCATCGTGGTGTTTTGAAGTCATGACGCGGTACTTGGACATCATGACGTGGTGCCATGACGTCCTATCGCGGTGTCAACACAAAATTCAAGACAAACTACACCTAAAGGGCAATGTGAAAATCAAAACATGTTCAAGTGTGTGAAAGTGTAATGTCCATGAAAAATGATGCTAAAAACCGACGAAGAATGCCAGTGTCATTGTATTGAACATGTTGTGTTCAATGACAACCGTATAATGCGCAACCCCAACCAAGAGAAATTCAACACATAAACAACCCAACATCTAATCCGATCATTCTCCATCAACAGGAAATTCAAAGCAAAGAGAATCAAAGAAAAAATTGCCAAGAACCATAACGCGAGGTCGATGGTCAATCTAGCAAAATTTATGGAAAAACACGATGCATATTTTATTTTCATTATTTTTTCTAGTCATCATTTTTCTCAAAAACTTTTTATATCTTATGTGCAGACTCTTTTTCATTAAGTAACTAAGATGATCTCTGTAATGAGTGTTGGTCCGATGACTCTAAGTTAGTTGACTATAGAGCATCAGGTTATGAGAAGTCCACCAGGTTTAATTACTCGAGTCAAATAAGTTTTGAAGAAAAGTAGAAGATGAAACTCTTTTTATATTATGATAATATAATTGAGCTTAGGTCAACTAAATTAATGTCAATTCATGGTCAAGGTTACCTTACCAACAGATGACCGCCATCCTAAATCTCACACACGCAATCAAGACTTACTCACAAGATCATAGTGTGTGCTGTGTAGACGGTACATGAAGAAACCCATACACAGTACTCCACATTAAACCTAACTAAAGTAATGGAAACTACATTACATATTAGATGAATGCATACTTGGTCACATAAGCAAATTTAAGTATACCATAAAATGTCCAGTAGCACAAAAAGAATACCCCCTTTTTAAAAAAATAAAAAAATAAATCAGATGAAACATAATGAATATATAGAAGATGAGATGCATGCAAGAATGAATGAACCCTACGAACGATACATGCATGCACCTAAGCACCTAATCAAAGAGGTACACAGACACCAATAGCCTTCCTAAAAAATCCAAACCTTAGACCATCTAATGGTTTGGTAAATAGGTCAGCAAATTGATTTTCTATAGAGATGTCTTTAAGGGTTACAACATAGGTCTCTACAAGCTCTCAAATAAAGTGATGTCGTATATCAATATGTTTGGTCTGAGAGAGTCGAATGAGATTTTTGGAAATATTAATGGCACTTGTGTTATCACAAAACACAATCATAGTACCCGGTTCAAATCCATAATCATTCAACATCTGCTTCATCCAAAGCGATTGAATGGAGCAACTTTCTGCAACTATATACTCGGCATTTATCGTGGACAGCGAGATAGAATTTTGTTTCTTACTCATCCAAGCTACAAGATTAGTACTAGCATAAAAAAGCCTCCAGAAGTGCTTTTTCTATCATCAGCATTTCCATTGAACACTTTGACGATGACCTTCAACACGATAGGAACCATGGCGACTCTCTAAGGGGACCCAAGTCTCAGTAAAACACTAGTGTCATTAAAAACCATGTTAAAAACATTTAGAGAGCAAAGAGAAGGGCGCTTACTGGAATAGGAAAATATCACCGTTGGGACCGAATGAGGCACTACAAAAAATAACCGATTTCGTGACAAAACATTGTCGTCGCAAAAATTAAGATTTTGTTACAAAAGTAATTTAACGACAACAAGGTGTTTGTTACGAGCATTGTCGCGCTATATGAGTCACGGAATGTAATTTGTGAGAACTTTCATTTATTCATTGCATTAATAAATTCGCAACATTATTTATTTGACGCGAAAGTACAAAATAGCAACAAGATATTTGTCGCCATAATGTCATCGTCACTCATATTTGTCGCGAAAAATTAAAAGAGCGACAAGTCAATTTGTCGTAACGATTATTCCAATAAATTTTTTGAGAAAAAAATATTTGTTCCGAATATTAATTTAAAAGTACAACTTTTGTTACCTATTCTATTTTGCAACACACATACTCTTAGTAATATATCTTTAATAACAAGTCATATCTGTCGCCAAATATGGTTTATAATGCATTTGATATGTAACAAGTGATGTTTGTAATTAAATTTATTTTGTAACACGGAGAGTTTATCGCGTCATCACTTGAACAACCATGTATAAATATTGCCAAATGGAATCGGTCTAACTAATGAAGACGCTATCTTCCACAAACGGGAATGCCTTCCCGCCAAGTAAAAAAATATGTAACCTACACATATTACTAACTAAAAATGTACATAAAATTGCAAATATGTCAATTTAATTCCTTCATTATAAAATTCAAAACAACATAAATAAAACTCCATTACAAGAATCGGTCCAACTATTGAAGACACTATCTTCCGCAAATGGAATACCTTTCTTCCAGGTAAGAAAAAAGTATGTAAACTACACATAAATTAGACTTTATATATAAACATATCCTACTTGGCCAAAACAACCCACTGTCTTGAGCTCTCTTGGCTTCAGAAGCTACAACTACATCTTTGGACCCAGAAACAACTTTCATCTTGACAATTACTTGTAAAGTGAATAGAAATCTGTGAATTATTTTCATTATTAGACCACATGAAGAAAGAAAGGAAGCTCAACATATGGATACACATTTAATATCGTGGAGTTGATACATCATCCGGTTGAGTAAATCTGTCATATAATCCTGATCTAAAAATATTCCCTACAGTGATCTCGAGTGAGTAGCTGAGCAATGCTATTAAAACTTGGATAACCCCATAGTTTTTTTTACCTAATATAAACATCAAAATCAATTAGATTAGAGAAAAAGTTCTAGGACTTCAAACACCATAGTGAACATATTATTAAAGGCGTAAACATTAATTTTCTGAATGACTTCTGGATTAGTAAACATCGTGCACACAACTTGTTGTCTTTCAACATAACCTATTCCAAAGTATAATCACTACAAGTATAAAAAAAATTATGCTAGTTTATTAACTTTGTATTAATGTTAGAACTAAAAAACTTATTTTAGCTACATTTGCTAGTTTATTAGCTTTGTAAACTTTTTTGATTTCATAGCATAGAACGTACCACCCTCATATTTGTATAAAGATGCCTCGTGAATTCTTCGAAAAAGATAAAGCATAACAAAGAAATCTAAGAACAAATTTGTTTATATATGACACCTTTACAACCACTATACTAAAATCATTTGGCATCAAAAGGATCTGTTTGTCTAGTGTATAGGCAGAATGCACAGGCTGATCAACTACTTCACCCCTATCGAGGTATGAAACATTAATTATAGTGCTTGTAAATACGTTACTAAAAACAAGTTCATCAAATTTCTTAAATCAAGTAAGTGAAAACTAAAACAAATTCATAAACTTCATCGAGATAATAAGAAAGTTCATTCTTTGTTATAAGATGAAAACATCAAAAGACAAATCGCGAAATGAGTAGCAGCAGAGTGAAACACGAAAAAATGGCAGATAGCCAATTATCAAATTCTTCAATATTAATTTCTTTAATGCTAAAATCTTGTTGAGTTCACAAGAACTAATTGAACACTCACTACACCAAAAATGATCTTTCGCAATGGGCAAAAAACGTTGCAAAAAACCTCATTTGCAACAGTCTCTGAATGTTGCAAATGAGGTCTTTTGCAACGGTCGTTGAACGTTGCAAA
>CAIGRS010224700.1:0-23010 GCA_903798395.1 Fraxinus floribunda | reverse complement strand
GAATCATTAAGAAGCGAGGAATTGCATTTCAACTGATTTCGTCTGCACAAGATTCTGGTGTTATCATATGTCATATGGTATGGTTGGTTTGTTATGATGTATGAATGACGTTCCTTTTGCTATGTTGAAAGGTATAACGAATTTGAGCATAGGATGAGAAGTTGCTGACAAATTACAGAGAGATGAATAGTTGACTGTGGTGAGTGATTGTTTTGGATGTCTTACGGACCTTTGCCATGATGGGTGCGCTCTCATGGCAGGTCAAAAGATCGCAATAAAATTATCATTTTTTGTTTTGAGGGGAGATGGTACGGGTTTTTGCCCGACTCTCCCTTCTGTGTGCGGCCTCCTTTTCCTCGTCTTTTCTTTTTGTGTTTTGTCCTCAGCGTGTCGTATTTTGAAAAATTCCATATCTGGTATCGCAGTTCGGGAAAGGTTTAGTGCGACGAACTGAACAACCAACACACTTGCTTGCCTCTTTACCCTTAATCCTTTTAATCAATTGTGTTCAGTTTAGTCCACAAAATCTAAGTGCAATTATCGATTCACGTTGATGAAAATGGAACACATAATATACACGAGAAAGTGAGGACAGCAAGCTTTGCAAAAGGATTGGGTCTTCTGAAGCATAACTTTCCTATGAGGTACATAATGGAATGAGTTCAATTTCTATCTTATTCTTTAAAATATAAAGTTCTTCAGACGTGCAAATTTTCAATTCAACCGTGTGCTACATGTCTCTTTTAATAATTTGTAAACTGCATGAGCTATCCTGATCGATTCATTAATGTTCATATATCAGCATACAGGATTCAAAATATTCACATATCATACCTGGCTTCTAACATGTTGACTACGAAGTATAATCTACGAAAGTACTTGCATACAATTTCATATTCAATCATTACTAACGCAGTAACAGTTTGTAGTTGTGATTAACATCATTCAGAGTATTGAAGGCCTTGCATATTGGTTCATGTCGTCCATGTGAGATTTTAGCCTTAACAACACTATAATTAACGTAATTTTTACATCTGAAGCTAGCTTCCAATAGTGAACAAGATACAGAACAAGATTTTTCACAAGCAAATGCGATTTCTATTTATCTGTTACCTCATTCTATCGAATTCTAAAGTAAGAAATGTGATGTTTGGAAGTTAATTCTGCTTGGCTATTCCATTCATTGTACAATGGAGAATTTTTTGTTTTAACATTTATTTGACATATTTAACACTTTATCTCAATTTACTGTATTACATAATTATGCTCTTGAAGCAGAGTTTAATAAAAATTTATATTGTGATATCTGGCCTCCAAATGCTTCTTGTAAATGTGATGGAACTTGTAATTTTCAGAGGCCATCGTCTGAATTAGTCCAAAGGTTTAGATGTTCTAGTCTTGTAGATAATTGTGACTTTGTGACTGAGCAAACGTATTCGGGCTGACCAAGGCTACATGATGGTTACTGCTACTGGTTGCTTGTAACGAGCCTCCTGAAAGTAATTAGGCTTGCTGGTCTGATTGTTGCATCTGCCATAAACAATCACTTGCTAATATTGATTGATGCTGCCACTGCCTTACGAGTTACTGCTCCTGCTGCTGCTGCTAGGATTTGCTAAAATTATTTAGGCTTGCCGGTTCTGATTGTTTTCCTTGGCCATATACAATCACCCGCGGTTGTTGATTGCTGCTGCTGCTGCTAGGATTTGCTGAAAGTGTTAGGCTTGCCGCATCTGATTGTTGCCTTTGCCTTAATACACGTTCACTGATATTGATTGCTGCTGCCTCTACCGCATGTGTTGCTGCTGCTGCTGGGATTTGCTGCCTCGATGATCAGAGTTGCTGCTTCAGTGTGTACATCCTGCTGCTGTTGGTGATGCTTCGCCATTCCTCTCCTTTATGCTAATGTTCTGTGGTTGTTACGTTCCACAGTAAACATGAATTAATTTCTCAGGTGTAGTTCTGTGCATTCTACCATGTTGGATGCAAGAAATGCATTTTGTTCCAGTTTCTGCTTTGGAGAAATGCATTTTGTTCCGGTTTCTGCTTTGGACTGGACTCTTAAGAAACCGCTTTGAATTCCTGGTCGATTTGATGGTAATTTATCCTGAAGTTATAACCACTTTCTGCTAGTTGTTTTAAGGTAAAGAAATTTGTCCCCTTCCAATGAACATTGCGTGTTCAAATTTATCGGTCTGTTCTGCTTTGATTCCTGAATCAATTGCCGTTTCTTACTGTTGGAATCCTGGGCGAGTGGTAAAGTAAATTAATTACTAGTCTTTGACTTTGCAGTTAAAAATGTCATTGTGCTGTTCAGAACTTTCTCAATATCTATTTTCGTAAGGTAATTTTTGAGTCGAGCAAGAAAATTTTGTGCGCTTTAGTTAGTTTGCTTCTTTTGTTTTCATTTTGGAAGTGTGCCAGCTTGTTTTGAAAAGAAAACTCATAATATTTTTGTCTTGACATTTATGATTATCCATTGTATCGTAGAGAAGTTCGGTTATGACTTTTGTATGGATTTTGATTGCTAGGAATAATCTTGTGCTAGATGAGCTTTTATTTCAGGGCCCGAAGGTAAACTTAAAATTAGTCTCGCGGAACTTCTAATTTTTATCTTGACAGGTACCAAGAATTTTGTATAACCTGCATACATATCAACACCTAAAATGTGTCGGGCGTCGTTCGAAATCTTCAGATTTGACAAACGAATTACTTAGTTTTATATAATTGTTTAGATGGTGTTTGATAGAGATTAAAATCAGATTAAAATTGAAAATATAGTCGTTATTGTTGACTTTTATTAGACGGGTAAGACTCAATAACGGTCATATTTTCAATTTTAATTGTTACCAAATAGGCTCTTAATTAAGCTCGTGTTTTGTGTAACTTAAATAATTGATTAAAATAAGTCAAATTTAATAATTAATTTTAATTTGGAACAGAAGATTCTATGGGGTTTCATGTAGTATTTGTTGTTTTCAGTTCTTTAGAGCCTGTTTAGAAGAGATTAAAATTGGATTAAAATTGAAAAATTAGTCGTTATTGTTGACTTTTATTAGACGGGTAAGACTCAATAACGGTCATATTTTCAATTTTAATCGGATTTTAAGTCGTACCAAACAGACCCTTAATGAACTCTTTTTAAATTTCTGAAGAAGAGAGTTACAAGTTTAAAAGTAATAGTTATTGTATTCATGGAAAAGAGTAAAGTACTTGTTTTTGGATTTTGGTTGTGTAGAATGATTTTTTCGGTGAATTTATTTAATAATAGGAAAAAAATTACTAGTTTTATGTGCAAAATTATTTTAGTTGGAGGATATGGTTGAAAATGGGTTGAAAAAATAAATATGGATGAACTAACTTGTTTTCGAAGTACGTAAAAAATTGTTGCTGAATCCTTGTCCGTGTTGGATTTTCACCAAATAAGTCCAAAATATTACAATAATTTGTCTGTATTTTTTAAGATATATAAAATATAGAATTGCTTACTGTAGACGCATTGTGAATGTATTGAGATGGATCCATAAGCTCAAACTGGCTGAGCGCTCATTGGCCTCAGGGCACATGAGAGGATGGTGGTTCGACTCCACCTGGATCTGATTCATTTTGCAATTTTGAACGCGTCTGTTTTTATTTTTATTGTGTCGTTCGAAATTTTTGCTAGATACGTCATTAAAGTTCTTAATGATCCGTATTATTTCCCATACATTACATGTTGAACGTAAATTTCTATTTTTTTACCTGTTGAACGTTTGCTCATAGGAAGCAATTTTGAGAGAGATGTTAATGCTTTACGTAAAGGCCAAATTGCCAATTTTTCAGGACTGAAAATTGAAATCTGCTATACAAACAAGGTCGGTGACCAACTCAAAAACAGGGGCTTGATGTGGCTTCCATTCGGGCGTTGATTTGGATGGCCCACGATTCAAATCGAGGTCCGAGGCACCCTGTATTTTTAGCATTTTAGAAATTATTATTGAGTACATGTGATGTCTAAAAAGTCGAGCTGACTTTTACCCCTATGAATGATGGAGACATTGCCGTTAAAGTTCTTGAAGGTATCTCGGACTATAAGGATTTATCCTGCTGTTCGTGCTCATGAAGCTCCTCAATTATGGATTCTACCTTCTTCTTGAAGCTGTCAAATCCTCCTCTCTTCCCTCATGTGCTTTGTCTGATAATAAAACTAAGCAAAATTTGGATTCGATATATGCCAAATTCATGAAATAAATTCTTTCCAACAAAAGGAAGGTGGAGGAGCACGAGACCGTAATTCTAACCAAGTGTAGTACAATTCTACATAATAAACTGCCTTTAAAGTCAAAGGACCTATACAATTTTTGCACCATTGATAACTTCAGTTTTGATAAAGCTTTTACGTTATCAGCATTAATTTAATGCCTCTATCCGTTTTTAGAAATTAAATCAGAGGAAGGTAAAAGCTATTACGGGTTCAGCCGAGAATATCGGAAACTAACCAAAAAACTAGTCGAGTTTTAGCCTAGAAACCATATATTACAAAATTGGGTCAAAACTAGATCAATTTTAATTGTTCAACCAGCAAAAAGATTTTTTTTTTTTTTTACTACATATGCTATTAATATTCTTAATACTACACCTCGTGTCTGATTTCTGTTACTATGTCCCCGTTTGAACTACCTTATTTTTCTTATTCTCATTCTTCTATTCACTTTCAATCACACATTCTTCAATAAAATAATATTTTTCATCACATCAATAATTTTTCCTTCTTTTTTAACCACATATTCCCCATCACAATTAAGCCCAAAAAATGGCTATGCTCAAAGAAAGACAAAACAGTGAGATATATCAAACTTCTTGCACGTATGCACTGCTATATATACCAACATCCTCTTCAAAACAATTAACACCATGAGAATTATTTCCAAAATAAAGGAAAACGTGAAATCAGAACGCAAAGACATCGATCGAGTAGTCGGTAAATTGAGACTTGGAAACTTTGCACCCAAAATGGACATCCTAATGGTTGTGTTAGCCGGTAAATTGAGACGGGGCATGAAGATAATACGAGCAACTATGCAAGCCGCCTTTTAAAGTTTCGGGTTGTTGTTCGGTAAGTACGGACCAACAAACCAACTCCAATTCCGACCCCCAAGCAAATGCCAAGGCCTATTCCAACACCCACCCGAACACCGGCATTAAACCAGGAAAGTTCCCCGTCTTCACCTTCAATATATTCTGTCCGTCTCCAATACATGTTATCATGGTCTTCATCGCTTTCCGGTTTATAATTTCTGTACTCTGCAACCTGAAAAAGGTAAAACGGAAATATTCAAATTAACAAGTCTCTTTCTTATAGTCCATTATCTAAAAGTATTGTGCTGCATATTTATGAAAAAAAAAAGACATATATTATGACTTACGGCTACTAGCGGTACATTAGTAGTTCATTCAGTAAGATGGATTGTATAATACTCGACAATATAGAGAGAAAAAAATACGGCTACTAGTGGTACATTAGTAGTTCATTCAGTAAGATAGACTATATAATACTCGAAAATATAGAGAGAAAAAAATAAGTTAAAATCTTATCTGAGAGAAAAAAATAAGTTAAAATCTTATCTATTATACTCTGGAGTCATGCAAACCAAACAATGCTTGATATACTATGGCATGGTCCATTGTAACCAATGGAAGTGATAGAATAATGCAACCAAAGATTAAATTCGCTAAAAAGTTCAAAGAGTAAATATAAAAGTTTTTCATTTTTCCTTTTCAAGAAAAAAGAGCTTACTTTACACAAACCTTTCTTGTTAGGCTATACCTATATTAGATGCTTGACACTCGGACATGGACATGACTAATCCAATGCTTCCTTCTACATAATATACCGTTTAGTAGCATGTTTCGGCGTCGTGTTCATTATAAAGATATACCATATAGTGCCATGCTGACGTCCAAGCATCGAGTTTCTAACAAGTACTATAGCACTGATAGAAAGCTACATGTAACGTAGGCATCTTACTTACTGAATACAAGCAAAAACGTAGTTTGACATAATATTTGGAGTGAAAAATAAAAATCTATGTTTTTGAAAACAACATAGACAAAACTAGAAATACACGTTAAGAAATCTTATCATATGAATCTACAAATCAGTATTTATGAGAAAGATGGGGATAACATGTGCAGAATATTATAAAATTCTCAAGAAAAACTGAAAGTTTGTCACACAGATCCTGAATAGATAATTGACCTCGAAAAGGTTGCTAAGGGATGCCGAAAAGTGATCTAAAAGGCCCCACAATTGAAGACTACCTACCTAGTTTTTGTGATGATGAGAACCCGGCACGTCAGTCAATCAGGATATGGATAGTACAAGAGGAAACAGAATACAAGAGAATACTCTGCTATTTCAATATGTGTGCCTGCCTGCCCATACCCTCGTGACATGTTGAGGATAAGACTTCTTATAGTCTAAGATTCAATTCCTAAGATATCGGCATTTTTCCATTGCAAAGAGACACGTTTCGCAAGAGGAAGCAAGCATAAAGCAATAACCGAATGATAAGATAAAATGACAGGATCTCGTGCTCATATTCATGCTTGTGCTTTGTGTATAAATACTAGAATCAATGGCTGCAATAGTATAGGTAACCTTTTGGAGACAATTAAACAATGAGCACCTAATTAGCAATAATTCTGAATATGATATCTCCCATGCCTGATATACCGTTTATTGCTTTTCTGCATTTCAAATTATTGCTGTAATACATACAATGAACGCTATGAGCATTGAGCTAAGCACAAGTGCTATGAGACGGTTAGTTTTTCAGGATATGTTCGACTTGATGGTTTTTCATTAGCACAAAGATGTGTAATAAGTAGAACAAGAATGCAATACTCTAGATCACATATGTCAAAAACGTAAACACTAGGTGCACATTTGATACACAGTATTGGACATGACTTGACATTATAATTAACAAGATTTTAGCTTCCTTTTATTTGGTAATACTACCCACTGCTGTCAAATGCTCCATACAGAATAAGCCATTATTGAACAACATTACCTGTACATCATGTTCAGGTGCAACATCTTCATGGGACTCGGAGGCTTCGCAATCGAGAATCATATCTGACATTCCCTTTTTGTGTTTCTTCACATGATTAAGCTTCAACGTCTTGGTTAATATGATTGGTGTTCCCGAGTAACAACCCGCAACATAAACTTCGACTGTAGGGGACGATGATTCAGCGCCCTTTATATGTTTCCCCTTGAGAAATCCAGTGCCAGCAGTCATTACTGATTCACAATTCATGCTCCACTTCCGAGCCAAATTGTTTGATTCCTTGATAGAACTATTGGCATGAGACATTTCCAAAATCCCAGAGAGCACGAGCTCCTTTTCATTAAAAACTTCAAACCTTGCACTGCCGTTTAATCGTATACTATCTGTGCTAACAAATGTAGCCTCTTCAGATTTCTTATCCATCCTATCCCTTCGAAGATGGCAAGAAACTTCTTCTGACTCAATCGAACATCTTACACCATTCACTTCAAGGAGAGTGTCCGGGATCAAAGGGAAATGATTGAGAGTGAGAAATTCTGGGGTCGAATCATCAACACTGAAATTACTGATTCTAACATAGAACACTCGTATATCAAACCAAGGCAACGAAAACTTGCTCGAGGATTGGTACGAGGGATGCCGGATAATTAGGCCGGAATCTTTCACATGTCCATTGCTATGCGTTTCGTAAGAATTCTCCATCTTTCCTGAACTTATTTTGCACCAAACCCCCTCAAGAACATCAATACAACCAGACGAATGCAATCTTCAAATCCCTGGACACCCAGTTACAATATAAACATTAATAAAAGCAAATTATTGTGGAAATCAATAACATATTGTAGACAAACTAAATAGGTGGTAATGAAACTTTTCTAGGAATTTTTCACAAACTTCCCAACGGGATATATTAGCTCTTTATTTAGTACAAATCAGTGAAATGACAGAATTCATATAAAAGGTCTCCAAATAGCAATTTAAACCAAAAAAAATATAAAAGCACAATTTAAATTTATGATCAATACCTCTCAGAGAAATACAAAGTTAAATAATTACAAAAGATATTAATGAAAATTACCAGTAGCAAAAAATTCTGATCTATAGAACTGAAATCCTTATTACGGGGAAAAGAGGAGACAAACATAACTAACAGTATAATATTTTGACCATACCAACAAAATTAAGGGGAAAAAAAAGTAATTCCATGAATCCAGTATAACACAAAATCTTAAAAATCTAATTATACAGAGAAGTAAAAAAGCTAATTAACGAAAATAAGCGAAACCCATATCAGAATTCATAAGAAAGAAACATTGTTTACAACAAATGAATAAAACAATGGATAAAAGAGTGGAAAGTGTGGGTTTCTTGAGAAATCAAGAAACATACCAAAAGTTCCATAAACACAAACTCCAAGCTATTTTTGATCATTTCATTTTACCTTTTTTTTTCCTTCTTAGAAATGGACTTTTAATCGAGCTCATGCAGTTTATACAAAAGTATCTGATCAAGAAGAGGAGAAGGGGGGAGCTAAAGATGCCAACAAGATTGCCGGCAGTATACAGAAAATAAACTATGTCACCCTAGCAAGCCTACTCGATAAACGAGACCCACGGAAAAGGAGAAAAAAGTGTGAAAAAAACTCATTTAGAGTGATGACAAAAAGCTTACAAATTTCGAGATTTATAATAAATAAATAAGATCTGCTATTTTGTTGCTTCTGTAAAGTTCATTATCATTGCAAATATTGATTTACTTTTGTGAAATTGTTACTTAATACACTGATTTAAGTAAAAATGTAGCACCTTTGTAATAAAAAAAGATTCCAAGAAAATCACTCTGTTTATTGAAATATAAAGCTCCAGAAAATGGAATCCAAAAGCAGGGAGCTTTTGATCTCTTGTGGACCAAAATTATACCGTGACCCCAGTAGATTTATTTTATGGATAAGTAAGGAAAATTTTGATTACGACCTGATTGAGACTTAGATGGCAGGGGATGATTTTTGAACCGTGAACTTGTCCATCTTGATTGCAATCAAATATATCTAGTTCGAAGTTCCAACACCAAATGATGTTTACTAGAAATTCTTGGCAAAGTCAATTGAAAGTTTTGGCATCTCGTGACAAGAGAGTAAAACGTGACGATTGGAACTTAAAACTACTTAACAAATAACAATCATGTCTTTGCTAGTCGATACTAAACTGTGCCCCTCCTATAAAAAAAGTTGTTTAGCTAAGAGGATAATCGACTATCTTTGATCCCAATTAAATACAATCTATTCCTAACTAGAAATTGATTGTGAATGTTAGCCGCTTATTACTCGTAAATTTATAAAAACTTGAACACACATCTTTACTCTTTACTAGCTTGAATTTAAAGGGTGCATCGAATATATAATGGAATTGTCTTCACTTAAAAATTTCTCTTTGAAGAAATCTTGGAAGGGACTTATAAGGAATTAATTTTTTTTTTTTTTTTCTTTTTCTGCTAAAAAACTTAAAATTCTTTATTTGGTGCGGTTGAATATTCTAAGGCAAACACATCCACATGTAGCGTGTGGTATAATCTATTCGAGTATACTTTGGTGCCATACATCCATAAATAAATTAAAGTCATGAGGGCCCTTTAGAGAAAAAATATGGTTAGGTTTTACAAATAACTTTTCTATATATAGTCTTAGTTTGTTTGTTGTACGTCTCTTTGTTTTCAAATCGTATCATAATTTAACACGAACTAGTATCATCATAAATATTACCTGTTTGGTAACAATTAAAATTCAATTAAAATTCAAAATATGATCGTTATTGAGTCTCACCCGTCTAATAAAAGTCAACAATAACGACTAATTTTTCAATTTTAATCTTATTTTAATCTCTACCAAACATGCTCTTAATTTTGGTCAGACCTCAATCATGATTAAAGTAAAAAATATGGTTAGGTTTTACAAATAACTTTTCTATATATAGTCTTAGTTTGTTTGTTGTACGTCTCTTTGTTTTCAAATCGTATCATAATTTAACACGAACTAGTATCATCATAAATATTACCTGCTTGGTAACAATTAAAATTCAATTAAAATTAAAAATATGACCGTTATTGAGTCTCACCCGTCTAATAAAAGTCAACAATAACGACTAATTTTTTAATTTTAATCCGATTTTACTCTCTACCAAACATGCTCATATTACCCATGTTTGGGCTCCATTTTACCAAAAAAAATTATTTTTGAATGGTAAAAAGTTGGAGAATGTGCGATTGAAAAATAAGAATAAATTTTAAATTATCTTGTAAAATTATTTCATGAGAGAATGTATGATTAAAAATTAGCGTTGAAAAAAATAAATTTTTAGAATAATGGATTCTAATAGAGGCTATAATCTCTTTTCCTTGGGTATGTTTGAGTCATATTATTTTGGAATAATGTATTCTAGAATAGTAGATTGGTAGAGAATGTGTGGTTGAAAAAAAATAAAAAGTTTTTTATATGATGAAAAATATTATTTTGTTAAAGAATGTATGGTTGAAAATAAGTAGAAGAATGAATGAAAATATTAATGTGTACCAAACAAAGACTTAATGGATGAGGATAGGGGTAGCATAGGATAGAATAGGTAGGGTAGGGTGACGTGGGGGTGTAGACTATTGGATCAAGAACCATGAGACCTTATCCAAAAATATTACATTTAACGAGGTAGGTGAGACTTGCAATTTAATGAAAGTGATAGAGCGTCGGCAAAATCAAACATAACAACATAATTCTTATTAATAGCAAAATCAAACATAACTACATGCTTCTTAATTAATATTACTATCTAATTACTTGGAAAAGAAGAAATTTAAAAACAATTATCTACTCTTTTCAGTCTCAACGAACTATAATATATTGCCACCAATATTGATGATATCATCATTCGTGATAGATAATATTATTCTCTAGTGCTCGACACAAGTCACCTAAAAATTAGGCAATTATTGACCGAGCAAGCCGTATTGGAAACACCCATAAGCATCCATGTGATTAATTGTGAATCACATTATACTTATAATCGAATTAACAAAATAAAAATTAAAGCATAAGATGAAAAAAGAAATAATTTGGCATTCGACATTATTGATCATTCCGGACCAATGCTGCTACAAATGAAAATAGCGTATAATGAAAAATATTATTAGAATCAACTAAATTTAAATTTGAAATAAGTTCAATTAACAATTGTAAATAAAATTTTGCACCAAATTAATCCATTAATATATAATATATAATATATTAAATATCACAGTGAAAATCATTTTTTTGGATGATTTTAACCATACTACAATTCAATTATTTCAAAAATACCTTATTTTTTTCAATATGTAATAAATACTTTTGTGTTATTAATTCTTAATTAATTAACATTCATATTAATTTAGACTCAATGAATCTTGACTTGATGAATCTTGAGTTATTATAGATAAATTTATTTTTATTCACGTATTTATGAATTTTTATAGGTATTTAAATTAATGTATTTGCAATTAATTCTTACGTACCAAATGTGGACTGTGTAGTATAAAAATATTGCTAATTTGTAGTATTTCATTATTTCAAAAAAATTGAATCATAGAAGTTGAGTTTTAAGAATACAATTTTCTTCCCTTAAATTTTTATAGTAAAATTTAGGGAAAATTGCAGCCACGGTACCAAACCTTTCAGTTTTTTGCAGACTTTGCCCAAACTTTTATTTTGTGCCACCCACGGTAAAACTCGTACCTACAGTCCAAATGGACGGTTTCCGTCCAGTTGACCAAAAACAGTAGATTTGACCAAATTTTAAAAGGGTAAAATGATAATTTTCCTATTTATCCCCCTAAAATAATTGAAGAAATAATTAAAAGAAAAAAATCTATTCATCTCCTTCTTCAGCCCACCCAACTGGATAAATAAGAAAGTTACCATTTTACCCTTTTAAAATTTTGTCAAATTTACTATTCTTGGTCAACTAATGATCAACTGGACGGAAACCGTCTGTATGTGCGAGTTTTTTTTAAAGGTTTGGTATCATGGGTGGCACAAAACAAATGTTTGGGTAAAGTTTGCAAAAATATGAAAGGATTGATATCGTGGCTGCAATTTTCCCTAAATTTTATTTTCTTTAATTCGTTTAAGACTCATTAAATTCTCCCAACAAAATGATATCAAATATTACTTTTACAACATTTGGATTTTTTTGAGCCACATTATTTTGGAAAATGTCTTCTTGAATAATAAATTGATGGAGAATGTGTAGTTGAAAAAAAATGAAAAGTTATTGATGTGATGGAAAATATTATTTCATTGAAAAATGTGTAGTTAAAAATGAGTAAAAAAATAAGAATGAAAATCGTAATGTGTACCAAATATGAGTTTATAAAACATTTCAGAATAACGTGCAATACACGTATGACTCTGACTAGTTTATAGAAAAAGTGGGATAGCAATGGACGAAAAAATAATTGCCGCAAAAAATAGAGATTTGTTTTTTAAAAAAAATACAAATTTCCCATCTACGCGCCATTTGCTAAAATACGCCCTGCGTCCTCTTCACTCTTCTTCCCCATTCCGCTACCAGCTTTACCGTTACCCTTCAGAATCTTATAAGATTAAACAAAATTCATTGACTCTGCCACCGCCGTATTGCAAGTTATCTCCGCCTCCACGTGGCAATCTCTCTCTCTCTCTCTCTTTTTTTTTCCAGTTGTTGGAGGTATTCGTTTCCTAGTTGCCAAATGGGGAGTCAAAGTTTAATTTTTTCGCTAAGAACGAAAAAAAATAATAATTGTAGGTCAAACTATTAAATGCATTCAGTATCTATACGGGTACTGGATTCTACATTCCTTTGGAATTTGAAGGATTTTATTAGCATTTCTCCCATCCCAAAATGGCTATATAAATCCAGGATGCGTATCTCCAAAGGGCGCTCATTTTCCTTTTGCTTTTCGCTATTTCCTTCTCCAAATCCCAATCCCATTCTTGAGCCCTTCTCTTCGAGAATTTTATTCAATTCCGGCATTTTTTCGTCTGCTATTTCGGGTCAATTTCCGAGTAGGAGGAAAGTGAATCATTGCAAAGGTTCGTGTTTTAGCTAGATCAATCACGAATTTGTATGTTGTTATTCTTTTTACCCTTTCTCTTGATTTTTCTGAATCTGAATGGAGAGAGAAGATTTTCTTAACTATTTAGTGAAATTTTACTTTGCATGTTATCTTTCTTGATTTATCTGCAACGTGCATGGTTATACCTATTATAAATCACATTTTCGTTTTCAATTTTGGAAAAAAAAATTGCTTTCTTAGGTTGATTTTGAACTGCCATGCCTATTTTTAATGTTTTGTAATAGCAGAAACTTAATTTCTTGTTTTGTGTTGTCAGCTATGGTGGGTAGTATTGATTTAGTGCTTTTAACGGTACAATTATAGTGTTTATTGAGTACTGTCCAATCCAATTCAGCAAACACACCATGTCTTAATTTGCCAGACTTTTTGTTTGACTTCCAATTTGAACCCGTCATGCCTTATTTTTGAATGTCATTTATAATGGAATGCATCGATGTCCATGTTTCACTATCATAGTTATTAAATTAATTTTGCATGATTCCATCGGTTTTTATGCTGTAGAAAGAATATAGAGTGAAATAGTGTTTGTGAATATGAGGATGATGTTGTTTTAGTAATGGGAGTAAGAAGATGTTGTGTATCAGGGTATGAATTCGATACGAGTCAAGAAGTCTGCATCATCCCTGGAGTATAATATTAGAAGTGGGAACATAACATGGTGCCAGTGGGTTCACATACAATGATTACCGAATGTAAGCCGCTATGGTGCTGAAAGGAGTCCTTTACTCTTTATTTTTGGTGACCCTTACCGTTGTGTTTGATTTGATTAATTTTTGGGGCTTTTTTCTTAAAAACCAACAATTGGTTTCTTAATAGTGATAACTAGATAATTTCCGTCTTGTTTCACCACTCATTTTTGCATGTTATTATTAAATAGAATTATTGAATGTGAAATTGTCAAGATTTGATGGCTCGGTTTGAAGTTTACTTATTGTTGGGGCAATATGAGGAGAAAAATAATCTGGAAATACTTATGATTTAGAGCATATTTTATTGCTCAAATTTACGTACGAAGTAAAGATTGAGCCGATACAGGCTCTTCTAAACTCCATATACGGACACATAACATCTGAGTTTCGTACTCAGCACAAACTCTTTGTTTTATTGATTTTACTCGTGTCGTCCCCAGCATCCCCTCAGCTTGATCTTTAATCTTTCATGTTTGCGGACAATTTAGTTTATCCTATATTAAAAGCTTAAACCATTAATTTGGCATGCATTTTGGTACACAATTGGCAGGCTTGTTGCATTTAGGATAAATATTTTTTATTATTCACTGTTCAAACTAGAATGTATGACCATTTGATAAATCATTGCATGTGCAAATTTTTTGTATACAATGCTTTTGTCTTTAGTTACACTGGAAATTTTAATACTAATTAATTCTCCACTCGATAAATATAGGCATTTTAACCATTTATATACCATAAAATCATTAGTTATTGATGAAGAAAAGATCTGTCTCTGATATTTTATAGAGGCATTCACTGTATGCTAAATAATATGTTGTTTCCATGCTTGTTGATATACAGTACGAGCACATTAGGTATTCAGCATTGGACATGACCAGGAAGATACCTTAAACGAGATTTTACTTACTTTTTTTTTTCTTTAATACTGTCCAATGGTCTTTGGTCCACCTTACCAAACATGCCATAAATTGTTTATGGCTGGTGATCAACTTGAATATAAACTTTCCTTCAACAACTGCAGTAGAAAATGCAGAAAATTTGTGCAACACATATGCCCAGTAAACTGCGGTTGACATACTTAGGAAAAGCACATTTTAAAATTAGCCATACATGCTCTTGATACAATCCTGCTAGCAAGTGTGCTAGTCACTTTGCTCATATAGTTCAGGATAACCACTCTATTTGCTAGTTTTGGGCAGATTTGTTTTTCATTTTGTGGAGATAAGGTGATTTGAGTTAACAATCTGGTGTGGCATAACTTTAAAACTACTTACATAGCATCCATTTTTTGTTTGTCGTCATCAGGTAATAACCGACTTCATTCCAGTATTACAATGGATGCCATGGGTGTAGATGGAAAAACATTGCAACTTAATGGAACCAATTGCAGTGAGCTTGGCCAGGGTCCCTGTATATGGTCGTCTCCTGAAGGAGGACAGAAGATTGATATTGGAAAGCAGATATTCTGTAATAGGTCTTTGAACATGAAGAACATTGTTGCTGTTGGATTTGATATGGATTACACTTTGGCTCAGTATAAACCTGAGACTTTTGAATCACTTGCATACGAAGGCACAATTAGAAAGCTGGTTTATGATTTGCAGTACCCTTCAGAGGTTTGTCTACATTTTGGTCAGTACTTTTATCTTAGCAAGAGGCAGCTTTTCAAGGAATGAAAGCCATTAGTATTTCACTAAGTTTAAGCTAATGATGATTGTCTACAGATGAAGTCAGCAATTGAATCAATTTGTCCTTGTTGCATCTTTCTAAACTATGAAATATGAATCCCACTCAACAGAAAAAGGAAAGGAAAAAAAAAAAGAAAAAGAAATGAACCGAAAATATAAAAGAAACTAATGTTTCACAAGGTTGAAGATTCATACAGTGCTTATATTTGCTCTGTGCTAATGGTTCTTTTATTTTATTATTTGAAATTAATAGCTTATTAACTTGTCTGGCCTTGTGTAGTTGTTGGATTGGACATTTGATTGGAAATACATGGTCAGAGGATTAGTTCTTGATAAAAAGAGAGGCAATATATTGAAGGTTTGTGCTGTTGTATATTGTAACTAAATCTTCCAGTTCTTTGTTCTTTGATTAGATTTAACTAGTGAATTTATCCGTGTTGGTTGTATGATTCATAGATGGACCGACACAAGTATGTCAAAGTAGCTTATCATGGATTTAGAGAGATGTCGAAGGAAGATAAAGTTGCTACATATCGAAGTACTTTGACACGCGACTCATTTGATGAACCTGACTATGCTCTCATCGATACCCTTTTCTCTCTGGCTGAAGCTTATTTATTTGCTCAGCTTGTTGACTTCAAGGATAATAATCCAGGCAAAATTTCGGCTGAGTAAGAGAATTATTAATTCTTTTATACGTTGGTTTACAGTAGTTAATTAATTTTCTTCTCTCTATTACATGGTGAGGTAATAATTGGTCCAACAGCTAAAAAATACCTTAAGCATATTTTTGTGAACTCGCTATAGAAAAATAGGCTTGAAACCTTTGACAATCCTTCCACGTTATAGATAAAAGCATAATACAAAACATGGTTTGTATATCTTTTAGTTCTGCACTTTGTGTTGTTGATTCTTAGCCCCTGTTTGAAACCCATTTTTTAGATAATAGAAATTTTAGAATAGTGATTGATGTGAGAATGTGTAGTGGAAAAGTAATGAAAAGTTTTTGATTTGTGTGAAATATTATTTTATTTGAAGAATGTGTGGTTGAAATGAAGAATGAGAATGAGAAAGAGAAATTAATGGGTGTCAAACGGGGGCTTAATGTTGAACCTTTTTCTGGTGTTTTTAGTACCATTTTGGCAAATAAATTTTTCGAACAATCTGGATTCAGAAGTTTGTTGGAAAGAAGCTACTATCAATTTAAAAGAAACTTTGTTATGCTGAATACAAACATGTGAACTTAATCCTTGAATTTTCTTTCCTAATTATCCCACTTTTAATTGGTGTCATGTTTTTTCTCTAATGGTGTTGCAGCTACTCTCGAATGTACAAAGATGTTCGAGCAGCAGTGGATTTGTGCCACCGTGATGGTACTTTAAAGCAGATGGTTGCAAAAGATCCTAGAAGGTATCTGTAATTTCCTTCAAAATGCAGTAACTAGTTTCCAGTTATTTTAACACCAATGCCAAAAATTTCAAACTTACGTATCGTAACTTTTCCATTATTGTATCAGATATATCAATGAGGATACCTCAATTGTTCCCATGATAGAAATGATTAAAGAATCTGGCCGTGCTACATTTCTGGTGACAAACAGGTAGCCTTTTTTATGCAAAGTTGGTTGAAGATAATATGTGTGATCCATCCATGATTTTGACTGATGATTGAGTTTAAAGTTGAATTGAAAGAAGATAGATTATTTGCAACATTTGCTACTAAGGGTGAGTTCTACCCCTTTTCTCTGGGAAAATCAGAAAAATGGAATAATCTTCTCTAGTTTCTTTCTTGGTGGCAGCTGAGGATTGGATCAATTGATGCTACCTGATATGTCCTGAAGAAACTTAAGAGCTTTAAGCCCCTTCGTATCTGTGGGAAGTCAATAGTTTTGATATACATGCATGGTGTTTTGGAGTCAATGTCTGTAGCCACACTGCTACTTTGTTGGCTCTCAGAATATTGAAATATCTCAAGTACTTTGCCCTTGGATATAGCCCCTGTTTGATGGCCATTATTTGGCAAAATCAAAGTTATGAATGGTGAATTTTTGGAGAGTGTGTGGTTCAAAAGTAGGGAAAAGTTTTGGGTATATGTGCAAAATATTTTATTGTGTAAATGTGCGGTTGAAAATAAGTATGTAGAATAAAGAGTTTTGAAATAATGATCGTCAAACAGGGGCCGATTAAAATGAAAAATAAATGATATTGGCAAATATCTTCTTTTAGGCTTTCATATTTATTACTGCATTCCCCTTCAAAAATTTATGTTCTTAGTGACAACATTAGTTTCTCTAAAATATAATGTGAGGAGTTGACGTTCAATAAACATATTTTAATTCTTATTTTTTTAGACTTGTGCCTTGGCTTTCCAGTATAGTTCCCTTTCTTTGCATTGAAAATGTACTGAAATTTTCTAAAACCTTCTCTATTTATATTTTAATATGTTTGTGATGGACTGAAGCTGTTGTACAATATCCATGTTTAAACTAATGTCTGAATAACTCTATTGAATTTGGTGCAGCTTATGGGACTATACAAACATTGTAATGAACTTCCTCTGTGGACCGAAAACCATGAATAGCTGCTCTGCTACCGATTTTGATTGGCTTCAATACTTCGATGTTGTTATTACTGGCAGGTCATTAGCTTCTTGACACGACTCTCTCTTTGCAAACATTGTGAACTATATATTTTTTTCTTTCTTTTCCATAAAATAAATGTCACTCAAGCAAGTTGAGAAGGAAAAAAATAGACAATCTAGAAACACATTGAATTTTTTTTCCGATTAAAATATTTTCAGTTGGTAGTTAGTGGATAACCATTTGGTAACTGAAGACTAGTCAGTAATTTAAGTGAATGCTCTAAATCAATTTGATGATATTGTATCTCTTAGCAATTTGACGTTGATGTAGAATTCATAGGTGATTGACAATCTTGCTAAATATTCTCATGGCTAGGTTTTCAGCCTCAATTCTTCTAACTAGTCCATAATACGAACCCCTTTTTGCAGTGCAAAACCAGGGTTTTTCCATGATGAAAATCGTGCTAATCTTTTTGAGGTTGATCCTGAGTCTGGGATGCTTCTTAACACTGATAATGGCACTCCTATGCCTCCGGTTAGTTGAATCTTCACGATCTTTTACAAAATTGGATTTCTTTTTCCTTCTCTCCTGCAAGTCTAGTGACCCATTCTACTTATCGTTGATTAACTAGGTAGATACTTCGTTAAGGCTGCCCTTGAATATAGATAAGAGTTGCAGAGTTTTTCAGGTATAGCTGCATCCTACAATTTTGTAAATTTGTACCATTCTAACATTGTTAATTTTGCAGATAGTAGCCCTTGTCGTTGTGATATTGGTTTTATCAAACTCTGTTTTCAGGGAGGAAATGTTGGCCATCTGCATAAACTATTGTCCATAGAGTCAAGCTCTCAGGTATTCTAGTCATCCTTTAGTTAGGATGTTTTTCTTTCCCATCCTTTTTAATTATTTTATTTGTTATTAGGCACTATGAAAATAGATGTTGCCTGTTCTTGTGATTTGCCACATTCATACATACAAGTGGTTTATTTTAATCCCGGAAGTATACAAGTGAAAGGAGACCTAAAATTTTTTACATTTTAAATTTTGGGGGTAAAGTTAAAGAAAAATAGTTTATCTTTAGAAACTAAGTGAATTTATTGAGTAAGGTTAGGTTGATTTCTTGCAAACCATTAACATTTACATTAAATTTCTTAGGTACTTTATATCGGGGATCACATCTATGGGGATATTTTACGCAGTAAAAAAGTCTTAGGTATGTCTTTCATCTCTATTATAGAATATATCCATTTGTAATACATAACTGCATTGACATTCTCAAATGATGCAAGTTACAGTAAACCTACTTTGGTGAAACTTATTGTTAATCTGAAATTACTTTTCATAAAAGATACTTCAGTTGCAAAGGACATGTTGCTTGATGGTACCGTGTTTTACTTTCTATCCAACGCAGGGTTTTAGGGAAACTGATCTCAGTTAATCACATCATTTTTGGTCATATGCTTTTTGCTCTTCTTTTTATATCTAGCTGGGATCTTAAATATTGTTTTCAAGAAAATAATGGCATTTAGAAATTACTCAGGCTGGCATTTAATGTAATTAATAGCATAGTGCAATTCATTCTTTTCTCCCTAATCCCTCGTAAATCCCAAGTTTACATCTTCGGGCTGTTGTGCAAGGTGTCAATTAAGTTAGAAAGGGATATATGATATAATTGGTCCGGTATTCTTTTCATCTGGTTTGAGATTGGATAGTATAAGTATTCTATCCTGTTGCCAAATTATGCCTCCGTTTGGGAAGAATTTATAACCAGTTTAAGTTATAAATAGATAGAATTGAGTTGTGGATAAGTAGATAGTGCTTGTTGGTCCATTGAAATGTGTAGTTGAAAATGAAGCTTGACCCATTTATAAATAATTCATAAATTTGCCAAATAGAGGCTAAATCTTTTTCACCTAAGCATCTTTTGATTTCGTTCAGAGATGTTTTTGTTTGCTTCATCCGATTCAAGCATGTAACATTTTGTTAATAGGTTGGAGAACTATGCTTGTTGTCCCGGAGCTTGAGAGGGAGGTTGAACTTCTCTGGCGTTTGAGAGATACCCGCAAGGTATAGCCATATAGACACAATTCTCTTTTTCGCCTATTGTTAAGGAAAACTATTTTCAGCAAAAAAGTTAAAGCTTACTATTGCATAGTTAGTTTATCTAAGTGTTAAACAATGTTCTCATTCAGAGGGATATTATTTGGCCTGCGGGCAAATATTTTGAATAATCGATTCCTTATTGTTTCCTGTAAAGTGATCGGACCTGCTTTATTTGGCGTGACGAGTTCAGAAAGTGACTTGATTATTTCCATTATTAGATTTTACTCTGATCTATGACCCTTAAATTCTGATCTGAGAGTTTTGCTGTCGATTCTGAAACCACGTTTTCTCTGCAGCAACTCCAGTTACTGAGGAATGAAAGAGATCACATCGAAGATGAGATACATCATCTCAAATGGTGTATCAGGTAACTTTTGTCCATTTACTTCGAAACTTTACTGCATAAATTTGTGGTAATGGGCTGTAAATATGCCTTTTGTTTTGTTCGCCATCATTTTGGGTATAAAAACTGTTGAGGGATCATGGATTCCACGTCAGAAGAAATAAAATAAGTTATTAAATTACTGTCTTCCTTTTATAGTCGATTTTCTGAATTCATTGAAGTGTTTTGAGGTCATAAAGTCATCCTCTGCTGCATTTGAATACATTCCTGAGAAAATGTTGCTCATCACACAATGTGTACTCAGATTTGATGGCGTGATTGATGACAACGAGGAAAAGCTACTTGCCGAGCTTGACAAACTGAAGGTTGGTATATTTAGCGAACATGTAATTTTTGAAATAATGTATTTATTTGACAAAGGCATCTTTAGATGTCCCTCTGTTAACAGTCGTCCATCGTTCAAACTTTAAATTGTGATAACAAAAAAGTTACTGGAAGAATTTTGAGTCATGTTAAGGATATCACTCTGAAGATGTATCTTGCTGTTTCTGTATTTCACGTTTAGCGAGGGGCCAATTGTTTAATGTTACTTAATTTTTTTTTTTTTCATATTTACAGTTTATTTGTCCTTTTCTGTTGGACTATGTGGAGCCTCTTTTCCCCCTGGCTGCTGTTCAACTTAGTATCTACATGTTTTTTAGGTTAACTTAATATTCCTATCATATTCAAATGTGAAGGATTTGGAATGAAGCTGTTTTGTGTAGACAAAACAGCGGTGTGTGTAATTTCTTTCTTCATTGTAGTGATGAATCTGGAGCGGCAAGTTGAGGTAGCTTTCATATTGAGTTTTAACAAGTGTAGATTGGTGTGTCTCTGATTTTTTTTCTGTTTATTGCTCTTGGAATACGAATTAAGGTTTGATCTCCTAAAATTTCCGTCCTTTACCCTTAAGTTTAACAGGTGAATGACAGTGTGTTCATATGATGCCTAGTCTTTTATTTAGTTTAACTGAATGATAGTTTGAATGGACATATGTTATGTTTAGCCTATTTAGCAGCCGAGGATTCTAAAATTACAATATTCTTGAATCAAATAGTTTATTTTTTCATATTTTTTTTACTAACGCCTCAAAACTCACAGTCTCAGAGCGAGCAAGTGCGGCTCAAACATCAACAAGCTCAACGAGAATGTCATCGAATGGTAAGAGATGGCGTGCAATAATTCTTCCTCTACCATTAAAGCATGAGACTAATGCTAAGGAAATTTTTCACTTAAAACATTTAATTGAGTCAATGATCTTAGTGCATGTTCGGTATGCAATATAATAACCATACTAGACTGTACAATTTTTTTCTTTTTTAATATCGTTGAATGCCATTTGATCCTCCTAACCAAACATGAAAATATGTTTAGCATTATCTATTGTACTTCAAGTGCTAATATGTCTCTTATCAAATACTTTTCAGTTCCACAAGGTGTGGGGACAATTGATGAAGACTGGCTATCAAAATTCGCGCTTCGCACATCAGGTTGGATCAAAGAGCACTAGTAATGAGAATTATATTCTCGTATTCTTACATTAAATGAATTTCCTTTTGAATTTTGTAGGTCGAGAGATTTGCTTGCCTTTATACCAGCCAAGTTACGAATCTGAGCCTGTACTCACCCAACAAATACTATAGACCGGGCGATGATTTCATGCCACATGAAATCGATATCCTGGCTTTATAGAACAACACATTCTTCTCTCAAACTTTGTGATATATGACATTTTGAGGAAGCTTAGTTTATTGTTTCTTTTCTAGAAATGTAAAAGGATGTATCAAGTTCTGAAACATAGTAGTAGTATCTGTAAACTGTTGGAAATGAGAAGACTGCCTGGAGTAATCATTATGATTTGGCTATCTTTTACTTTGTTAGAAGCTCGGATTTTCGAGTCCAGCATAGGTTTTCATGTAACGTCGAGTTGAATCGAATCAAACTTACTTGATGTTTGTACATGAAAGCATAGAATATTTTCTTTCTAAGGTGATAATATTGACATTTTCTTCCGTCGCCTCTTCTTAACAAATTCAAAAGACCTTTATCTATTTTTTGATACGCCGACACATTACACCTGAAGTCTTTCAAAAAGGTTATAATATTTTCATTTTTCGTCTATTGCCTCTTCTTAACAAACTAGTGTTGTGGCCATGCAATGTATGGCTTGAATCTTGTTGAAGGTAATATTAGTGTTAAATATCAAGGATCCACGAGAGAGATGTACGTTGAATGAGTTTTTGGGAAGCGAACTGAGTATTTAACATACAAAATTACCATCAACTGAAAATAGCAAATGATATTTACGAACATTGTGATAGAAACCTCAAAAAATGTAGATTTTGGAAATTTTGTCTCTACTGCAAATATT
>CAIGRS010224696.1:0-11907 GCA_903798395.1 Fraxinus floribunda | reverse complement strand
GCGCATGGAATATAAGACAGATAATCAAAAACTTGAGATCATAATATTGGCAATTCTTAAGCCTAAAGCCAAGATTGCCAAATAGAAGGTAGTACTTAATCATGAATACTTATAATAACTGCATTACATTTGACTATTTCAAAGTAATCTCTCACAATGCCCAATTTTCTAACTTAAGGAAAATGCTCACTCTTGTAGTAATGATATGTAAATAGAAGCAATGTGAAAATTTTGGATAGTTTTTCAAGTCATTTAAATGCACCTAAAATTACAGTAAGAAAAACCAATAGCAACTTGTTTCAAGTACACACTAAGAATAGAAAAATCCAGGAAAAAATGCATCTGAATGAAAAAGAGTGCTATAACAATTTACAGTGACAGACCAACTTGTCGAATTATGCACACAAAATCATTCAATCATCACTTATAGCCATCAAATCAACAATTACACATGTAAATATATGATATAAATGATGAAGAAATTACTGTGTTTTTCCAGCGATCTTGAGCGTTGACGTCAGCATCATACTCAAGGAGGCATTTGGCAACGTCGATCCAGCCATGGAGCGCCGCCACATGAAGCGGAGTGCGGCTGTCATAGTCTCTGGCTTGTACCAGAGATCGATCCTCCTCGAGGAGCTTCCTCACCGCCGCCGCATCATTCTGGTGCGCGTGCCACAGTATCAGAGAAGTCCTGCTCACTCGCGCCTTCTCCTTCTTCTTGTCCTTATCTGCCGAGGACGGTGGATGCCCTTCCCCTCCGACGCCGCTTGACGCCGAATTCCCTGAGCTCCCCTCGCTGCCGCTCATTTGATGGATTAATCGGATCCGAATTCCTCGATGTCGCTCTGGCAGTTTGGCAACTGAAAATCTGTCAATATTTTTACTTGAGTGAACCAACGAAAAAGGAAACGCCAAAAATGAAATAATCAGTGTTTGATTTATTTTCGCTCAAATTAGTTTTTGGAGTATATGATTGACAATTTTTTATATGAATTTTTTTTTTTTAACTCTTGGTCACATCATCATATTTTTCTTTAAAAAAAAAAAATCTTTAAAAAGTGATAACTTTTTTTTTTTCGGGTAATTCACGTTCTTCTCTCATTTACTTAGTACTCACTCTCTTCCATACACTAATAAAAAACGATTAAGTATAATAATTTTTAAATTGAAAACTAAAATCAATCAACATATTTGATTCATAAATTTCTTACACATAAGTTTTAGGAAATTGAATTCCCTAAAATTTATTTTCTTTTTATGCAAAAATCATGCTTGCAATTAAAAACGCCTTAAATATAATTTGCCTTTTTCTTTCTTTATTATTTAATTATAGACCATTTAATAAAAATAAAAAAAATACAAGTTAAATTCACCAATAGTCACCCAACTTTATACTTAGTGTCATTATAACTATCCAATTTAATTTTGTTCCACTGTAACCACTCAATTTTATATTTAATGTCACAATAGTCACTCAACTTTATATTTAGAGTTCGTTTGGTATCAATTAAAATTGAAAATATAGTCATTATTGAGTCTCACTTGTCTAATAAAAGTCAACAATAACGACTAGTTTTTCAATTTTCATCTAATTTTAATCCATACCAAACACTCTTAATGTCACCATAGCCATCCAATTTAATTTTATTTTTCTATAGCCACCCAATTTCATATATTGCTTCATCATGATTACCCAACTTTCACAATTTTCACTAATTTTAAAAAGGGTTAAACGGTAACTTGTACATTATATATATCAAATAAACTTTAAAAAACAAAAATAAAATAAAAAGTTATTTTGAAAAAAAAAGTTATTTAGAAAAATAAAATAAAAATTTATATATAATGCAAATTTACCATTTTACCCCCTATAAATGTGTGAAAAGAAGTTGGTGGCCATGGTGAAATAATTTCAAATTGGATGATCGTGGTAAGGGGCGGAGGTAGTGGGGGCAGTGATGGGCTGTAGCCGAGCACTGTTCCCCAGCCCATATAAAAACTTTAAAAAGAAATTGTAGAATTTTTGCCCAAATATTAGCATTAGCTTAGGTTTGGTTTGTAATAGGCCAGCACTGTCCCCCAACCCATATAAAAACCTTAAGAAGAAGAGAAAATTACCTCAAAACCTGCCTTTAAACATTACATTTCAGAAAACAGGGGATTAAGTTTTATTTTCACAAATCGTGTGGTAAATAAGATTAGTTAAGATAATAAATTAAATCACCCCTAATACAATGCATCACACCCCACCTCACCCCCAATCTAAAATCCCCAAATCATTTATCGACTTCTCTCTCTTCTCCAAAATCCCCCTCTTCCAGCTGCACCCTCTCTACCTTATCTCATCTCCACCACTCTCTCCAACACCCCCACCATTTTAAATCCCAAACCCAATCAATAACTTCTCTCTCTTTCTTTCATTCTCTCTCTCTACCTTCTCCGGCGATGGCGGCGTAGAAGGGGGGTGGCGAAACAAGCCTAGTTGGTGTTTGTGGCAGTGGTGTCGATCTCTTCCCCCCTCTCTCTCCACACAACCCACCCCTTTTCCATATTACAGCGTCGAGCTGTCCGTGACTCTCCCTACTAACTTCATCTGAGTCTCAATCTCCATTGTGTTCATGGCCATCATTCCATCATTGTTGAAATTATTACTGTTGTCAAACCCTAATCCGCCATCACCACCGCTCAACGCCGCTTTGGCCGGAGTTGGGAGGGGGTACTTCTGGACATCAAATTTGGTGGACATTTTCTGATTGCCACCACCACCAATCGACTCCCCGGAGTAGGCGACCTGCAAAGAGTTGTCATAGTGAGAAAACTCGTCGCGGTTGGGGTTGGTCACCGTCACATACTGTCGTAACGGAGAATGTCGGGAACTATACGGCGTCGACAAGAATACTTCTGTTGAAAATAATCAGGAAAACAATACTTTTGTCGCCACCGTTGAGTTAGACGAGTTGTTGGTGAAGTGTGGTTGTTCTAGCAGTGACGGTTTTGGTGATGTGTGTGGTTGTGGTTGGATCTAGTGCAAGGTGGTGGTGTGCGTTGATGGTGGTGTGGGCTGTGTTGGGGTGCGAGGTGGTGGCAGCGGTGGTATGGGCTGTGTTGGTGTGCGAGGTGGTGGTGGTAGCAGTGACTGTAATTTTGTCGTTATTGTTAGGGATGAATTGTTTGGGAGTTGTTAGGGATGAATTACCAACATGGAAAGACTCGTCTACGTGTGGGGAAGTGGCCAGCAGGTGTCTCCGACCACGGGTCTCACTGGACGGCGCTATTCCGACAGTTTTTGCATTTTCAAGCTGTTTTTTTTAATGTTGATTTCTCCCTCATTTTTGGATGAAATTGAATGATGTTTGGTGGTAATAGAAGCTGGTGTTATAACTCATACTGGTTTGTTATATAACCAGCTTACTCAACATTAGCTCATACTTGAAAGCCACTGTCAATTTGAGTTGAAAGTGGTAATGGTGGTATATTAGAGGTGATGGTGGTAATGATTGGTGGTGTTTTGTGGTGCTTGTTCATGGTGTAAGTGGATTTATTTGTAGTGACCATGGTGTGAACAAATATGTGTGTACTGTGACTTGTTGTGATCAATTTTGTGTTAATTGTGATCGATTGTGACTTGATCATATACGGTCACAACTAAGATTCAATTGGTCACAGACAGTCACGCTGAACCCAAATTTGATCACATTTAGTCACATCGAATACACATTTGGTCACAATTAATCACAGACAGTCACACTGCACAAATTTTTTTTCTTTAATTTTTTAGGAGGTGGAGACAGGGGTAGGGCTGGTGGTACGTGGATCCATGGGGGTGGGGGTATGATTTCCAATTTTTTATTTTCTGAAAATTTTTAAGTCGTCAGAGTGGCCGCCGGAATGATCGCCGAAAAATTCGTCGGAGCAGTCACCGGACCGACGTCGGAGTGGTGCCGGAGTTGTCTGAGAGATGGAGGGAAGGTGGTGTAGTGAAGTGATGGGGGTAGGTGATGTGTTTGGTTTGGGGTGTAAATAATTAATATATATTATATTATTATTTAATATTTAATAAATCTATTTAACACTTGATTTTTGAAATAATTAAACAAATTTGTTAGTTTTTAACACCTGATTTTTGAAATAATTAAACAAATTTATTAGTTTTGAAAAGTCATTCTTATATCTAGGTTTTGTGTATTGTTCCCTAAGAAGAAATTGTAGAATTTTGGCCCAAATATTAACTTTAGCGCAACTCTAGTTTGAATCTCAACCCAAGTTCGATGCTCAATTATTGAAATTGTATTAAAGACGCTACGATTATTAATTACTATTTTCATGACGTTTATAAAACTTGCATATTTTATTGTCAAATTAGATATTTTTATTTAATGCACGTTTGATTAAATTTACTTATAATTATTAATTAAATTTTATTATAGATAATTTGTATTGATTAGATTTAGAAGTAAATTACTTATTTTAATAGATCGAGACACTACATATTTTACTAAATTTAGAAGTTTTTTTTTTTTTTTTTTAAATTTCTATGTATGTTTTCATATATTACTTATTCATAGTTATAAAAAAATTACTTCTTTTGGCCATAAAAATAATTTACTCTATATTCGATATTGACAATAAAAAGAATATTTGTTAAAATTTATTTATGTATAAAGTAATCTACATATAAATTCTTGAAATCAAGCTAAAAATGGACGTGAATTAAATTTCTTTGACCCTTGAAATTCTTAATGAATTTTTCTCACTCTGGTTGAAATTTTCCACTCACTTTGAAATGTGATGATATAAAATATCGATAAACACATCAAATAATATTTCGAGACAATAACATATGGATTATAGTGATATATTATCCACTGCGTGTTGCGATCGAACTTTCAGTTGTTTAGAAAGATTGATCGTCAAAGTTACTAGAAAAGTACATGTTACGTAATTTTTAAAATCTTCATTGGTGGATATGCGTTTTTGCTTATTTATATCATGATTCGGTCAATTTATTTTTTTAAGGCAAGCATCGATTTTCTATTTGGTAAAAAAAAAAATACGAAGATTTAATCGAAGCTTGTTTGGGAGAGTTTTTTCCAAGTAAACATAATTTGAGTAAAGCCAAATGTACAGAATAATTGTCATATAATTCTTATCAATACTCACAAATGTGTGGATCCCACTAAAATAAAAAATGTTAAAAAATCTCACCCACCCACCCCTATTGTGAGTGTATGTAAACGGTCTGCGAACCATTTTTTCTATATATCAAGCAAGGTTCATATAATTTTTGGGTAATGTGTAGTTCAAAAGAAAAGATTTTAGGTCTCATATGTAATTAAAAATAATTTTCAGAAAATCTCCCCCAAACAATTCTCAATAATTGCTGTGGTGTGCGTATTACCAAGTCTTTTTCTTGATGACTTATCATGGAAATCCTTCACGCAAAAGCCAAAAATTGGCTTTGCTACTTAACTAAGATTTAAAAAGGGATATAAAATATTTATTGAAGTGGCCCACCAGTGGCAAGGAAAATAAAATCCCAGATTCAGGGGATAATGCCTCTAAATGTCAAAGTCGACCTTTCAATTTGGCTGCCTTCATATTTGGGAAGATTTCAATTCATGAGTATGGATGTGTTTAATATGTCGTATTGAATATGAAAATAAAATAAAATGATGCCTCTTCTTGAGATTATAAGTTGACGATCCCATTAAAAGTGTATAAAAATTGTGATTCCAATAAAATGTGATATTTAAAAATTTTAAGTAATGATATCTAGCAACGTCACTTGTGTTGCCGTTCGCGTAGTGCGCCTAGGAGAAATTAGATTTGGGGTGGTGTTATTAGTGGTGGTGCTGGTATTGGTGTTGTGGTGGCAGTGATGATGGTGGTGCGGAAGAGTAGAGAGTGTTTGTGATCAATTATTTGAGTGTTATAATCAATAAATTGGTTAATCCGTGATCAATAAATAATATATGACCTAAAAACTATTTTTGTGACTAAATTTATAATCGTGACACAAAATTTGGTAAGTTGTGATTAATTAATTTGATGTATGTGATTTATAAATAACTTGTGACCAATTAATTTAATAATTTGTGATCTTGAAATAGGTTGTGAGTTATAAAATTTGTGATTTGTGATCAACAAATAAATGACCTATGAAATTTTTAATTTGTGATTAAGAAATAATGTTTGACCAATTAGTTTCAACCCCTAGCAATGATGTTTTACATATCCATGGGCCAAAATTTGCCCAGATGTTATGCCCTTTGTTAGTCAGTGTAAGACATATCACTGTCCGGTTGGACTCAACCATCATCTTTTAGTGGTTTTAAGCCAGCCTGTCAAAAACAGAGGCCACAAACAACCAATTGCCAAGCCGGGCAGGCAATCGGGCCCAACAGATTTTTCAAAAATACTGTTTTAAAAGCCCAAGCGAGTCGATCTGCATTGGCGGCAGAGCTGACCCCTAAATTCTCCATCAAGGAGCTGTTGGTTTAAACTCTACATAACAAATGATAAAAGCTTCAAAAGAGGTTTTATATGCAATTTCTTGATTGCATTGTTTATTGCAGAAGAAATTATATGACAATATCAACTGTTAATTATATTGCCTGAGTTCCAGCCAGGGTTTCATATGAAGTCCTCCTGGTCTTCAAGGGAGCGCTTGCGTGCCCATAAGTTGAGCTTAAGGCTTTCCGGTCGAGGGGGTGTTATTCCCCTACGGAACAAAACTGCTAGCGCCCTATTCTTAGAGCACAGATCGAAAACCTGCAGAGAAATTTTGATACATATTAGAAAACATTAATAAGTAGGGGCGGATTTACACACGAAATCCAGCTTCTTACAGATGAGGCATCTATCTCGACAACACCTTCACAATTTTGACCTCCTCCGTGAAGCAAATCACAGTATCTTGCAGCTTCATTTTCATCTTCGAATACCTTCATCAAATACAAAGTTGTCAACGAATAAATACTTGCAAGTCGCAACTAGTAGATCAGGGAAATAATAAAAGTTAAAAGTTCAAATATACAGATAAAGCCTTGGGATATCGAATGAAAGAGGTCAAACATTAATTAAGAACGCTAGTCAAAACTTACAAGCACACCCTCTTGGATGTCCTCAACAAGCATCTGAAACTTAGTGCTAACTCCTGACTGCTTGGACTGATTTCTCCACTTTCCCCCATTAGAAAATAGGCGTCTGAGCTCTGTTTCTACTTCACTGTATTAAGAACAAACTCTGAGCAAGTAAAGAGAGAATACTTTTAACAATAAAAAAAGAAAAAAAGGTTACACTTAACCTCAATGCACCTGCGATTTCTACGAGTTTTCATCGTACATAACTGGTTTTCCCTGTGAGTAAGTACATACACAGATTTAGAATTCTCCCTCCAAGGGTTGGCCTCCAATACTGCATAGAGAACATACAAAAGAATTTAAGTGTTGGAAGTCTTGCAAAACCAGAAACTTATCTTTTGGCGTCACTAAAAAATAGCTCGCAGGCACATTCCAGCTGGGGGCGAAACTCCAAGTTGTTCAAGAATAGTGGTGTTTTGGTATACACGTTAGATGTGATACTTAATGGCTTAAGCTTTTGGGTTCTCTGTCCAAGTTGTGTGACCGATTACATGTGCACCTGATGCCTAGGGGAAATTATAATAGGTTACTTCTCAATTACTATACGCATAAAAGACAAAAATGTGTAGTCATATTGGGCAAAAAATAAATCTCTTATCACTTGTAAAAATGTCCCTCGCTTGTTATCTATATATATCAATAACAAGATATGTAAACATGTTTCCTGGATGTCTGAAGAGTGTAAATGTCCAATATGAGTGGCACATTGACACTGCCCAAAGAGGATTGTCCGGGCTTCAACACCTAGGACTGAAATATTTATGGCAAGAAAATGACAGAAGCGGGACACTACGGCAGGATAATATTTATGTAGCATGGGAACACACCACTCTAAGAGAGGTAGCTTCAATCAAGGCCTCATAGGACACTATGGATAGAAGAGGACAGAAGTCTTTCTAATTGAGAATGAAATATTCATCTATAAGCAAGTGAAGAAGGTCTAACTAAAAAGTGTCAATAATAAGTAGTAATATCTGAATGTAATGGAAGTATATTACTAAGTGGCCTTACGTAAGTATCAGATGCATGTTTCCTAATTAATGTAATTTCACATAAGTCCAAGATGAAGCTAAAGCATATCTAAAGTCCATAAGCCCCTGTTTTGCCACCATTTTTTGAAACTCATTTTCAACCACACATTTCATGAGATTCACACTAATCTCAACTTTTCAACCACATTTTTCATCGACTTTTATCAAAATCTACTAAAAATATGATTTTGAACAAAACCAAACAGGCGCTACGCTAAGGTGTATAAAAGTGAACGCATCCTTTGCTCTTCTTTACCCAACTCTAAATGGTGAAGGTGAACGCATTTATTGTTGAAACATATTTCTCACTCACCAACATCTAAGTTCCATATTTCTCGGCAGAAAGGACCTTAAGAACGTTCAAAGCTTTGAACATCCAAATTCCTTTTTCTAACATAAAATGATAAAGCTCGTCGCCTCCTATAACAGGACTATCAATTCATTAAAAGGGATCGACCTTTTCAGAAGGACTTTCCTTTTCATTAGAGAGACAACATGAAAGAAAGGTAGATATGAAGACGTTTCCATTCCAAAGCATTTACATATCATGTTCTACGGGAGCAGCCAGTTTTATTTTCTTCCAGTCTTATTTGTGTTAGTGAACAATTAAACTCGCTTTGCATTAAATTTTTCACTATATTAAAAATTTAAATCAAAACTATTTAAAGTCGAGAAACGAAAAAATCTAATAAGATGTGGATTAGTAACAAAGATGTCAAGATTATTATTGTGGCTTGGATGAGTTTCAGATTTACACAATGAAAAACTAAAATTCAGTCACTTGTGGAAAAAATAAAAAAATAAGAACTCATTTACCCATAAAACAAACTACAAATATAAGATCAAATTAACGCAGCAGCTGGACAAAAATGCACAAAGCTTGAAATACGGGTACTAAGTTTAATTATATAAAAAGGAGAGACCTTACCATCGTAGCTACTGCTATCAAAACTCTGCTGAAGATGCCTACGCATGTCGTAAGCGCGTGATGACACTTGCTTCACAAACTCGTTAGAACTCCCCGGGATCGTACCGTCCATGCGCATCGCCCTCTCCAACTCCTCATCTCTCTTATCATTTTCATCTTCCCTCTCATTTCCTTCACTCAATTTACACGAAACTCCGATCTTTTGTTTTCTTTTAAATGATTCTCTCGGGTCTACAAAGCTAGACACAGAAGAAACACCAAGGTTGTTAACCGGTTTGATGTATGTCGAGAAAAAAGTAATTTGCCGCCGCCTCCGGTGATGGTGGATCGGAGTTACTATAGATGGTGAAACTGATGGCAAAGAATCCATGAATCCTGTGGCTCCTCTCTCTCTCTTTCTATATAACTTTACAATTTGTATTCCAATAAAAATACATTTATGATAAGTGTCTATATATACACAAACAAATGGAGTTAAGGGAGGTTGGAAGAAGGAAGAAGGAAGTTGAACAGTAGAATGTGAGCGAGAATCTGCAGATTTTTTCCCGGATTCGGTTCATGGTGGGTCCGCTTCAGTCGGACTTGTTGCGTTGTCGGGTCAAAGCGGAGCTCCATTCCTTTGAACAGAGAAAGATTGCCCACGTTTCTTTCTTTCTTGAGAATTTTCAAGAAATAATAATTCTTTTTATTTTGTTACAAAATCTTCAATACCTTTTGCACTTCTACCCTCAACGTTTAATTTATGACATACTTATCTCTAATTTTTCATAGACCCCATCCCTAATAAAATGTAACCATATCTAGGCAAGCAATCCAAAACGTATGATTCGTCTTCAATTTATGCCTTCATTATGTTTGAGGTATAAAAAAAGTAACCATACATGAAAAGAAATATCAGAAACAAACATTGGATTATAAATTTATTTTTGTTGAAATCAACTCCCCGGACATCATCAAGACATCGGGATTTATTATTATTATTATTGGGCTTGTCATCGAGACATCCAGATTTATTTTTGAGGAAATTATAAAATATCAGGTATTTAAAGATCACTTTGCAAAAATCAGGTACAAACTTTAATTAAGCAAAAATCAGATATTATAATTAACCCTAAATTAGTTTCCTCAATACCGTCTCCCAAACCCTCTCTCTCTCTCTCCACCCAAGATGGAGATGCGTCGACACTCTTTTATCCCTCTTCTCCATTCGGTCCTGCAAGACACACTCTGCTACAGATCAAAACCGAGCGACACCTCTCTTCTATCTCTCTTCTCCATTCGGTCCAGCGAGACATGCCACCCTCTGATCTACAACAGCGAAGCGGTGCCACGAAGCGGAGCAGCGGCGGTTTGGCGATCTGCAACGATAATCTTCAATAGCGAAGCGGAGCCTCTGCAACGGCGATGTGTGCTACGAAGCGGAGTAGTGGTGGTCTGTACAGCGAAACGGTGGCGACGATTGTACGTTCGATGATAGTGTGGTGGCGTTTTGTGCAGCGAGTATTTAACTGTTGTGGCGGATCAGGTGGTTTTTTGTGGTGGTTTTGGAAATGACGGTGTTACTGCTGGTTGTCGTGGTGTTTGGGTGGTTTGTTGGTGGTAGCGCCGTGGAGTGGCGGCTTTCATCGGTGGTGGTGTGGCGCTGGTGCTGTTGTGGTAATGTCGAGGTGAGGGTGGTTGCAAGTTGCGGTGGTATGTGACCCACTATTTGGCGTATGTGACCAAAATTCGAAAATCTGTGACCAACCATTTTGTTATCTGTGACTAAAAATTATATAATCTGTGATCGTGAAAAAATCTGTGACCNGCGTTGAAAACATAATATAAAATAATGTATTTTTCAACTGTGGTGGTGGTGCCGAGGTGAGGGTGGTTGCAAGTGGCGGTGGTATGTGACCAACTATTCGGCGTATGTGACCAAAATTCGGTAATCTGTTATTAAAAATATAATCCGTGACCAACTATTTTGTTACCTGTGACCTAAAAATTATATAATATGTGACTGTGAAAAAGTCCGTGACCAATTAATTTTGAAATATGTGACATTTTGATCTATGACCAACTAATTTTGAAATATGTGACCAACGAAATAATTGTGACCTACAAAATTGTTGAACTGTGACCATAAATAATCCGTGACGTATAAATATGTGACTAACTAAATTGTAAATCTGTGACCGGAATGGTCGTCGGAATAGTCGCCGGAATAATTGTCAGAATCGAAGTAATCGTCGGAACGATCGCCGGATAAGAGTGGTAGTCGAAATGGTCACCAGAATAGTCCCGGGAGTGGTAGGGGTGGTGCAGGTGGGGTGGGTTTATTATATTCTATTATTTTAGAATTAAAAAAAAAATTGATTTTTGAATTTTCAAACTATAAACCTGATTTGTGAATTTGTGTAAAATATACACCTAATTTTTTATTTTTCCCTTTATTTTTATTATCATTATTGTTATTGGGCTTGTAGTAGTGGGCTGACCCAAACCCGTTAGGTTTTTAATATTTATATTGTTTTTTCATTATTATTACACAATTGATGAATATGATGAATTAAATATTGGTTGTAGCCATTTTCTTCCTCTTTTCTTCCCCCTTCCCCCTTCTTCTTCTTATTCTTCCTCCGTTTGCTTCTTCACGGCTTCTTTTCCTTCTTTTCTACTGCTATTTTTTCCTACAATTCTAATTCTGCTATTGTTCTGCATCAAATTTGGTATTAGAGCTTAACATGGTTTCCAGCATCAATCCACCTAGTGGTAGCAATGAGCCGAGCCGAGCCTGAGTCGGGAAAAAAAAAAGCTCGAG
>CAIGRS010224672.1:0-14507 GCA_903798395.1 Fraxinus floribunda | reverse complement strand
AGATTTTTCGGCCCAAAGGCCCCGAGGTTTGGCGACCACTTCTAACTCCTAATCCTCGCTGAGCATCCGTTAGGAATAAGCTGAAATCCACCAAATATTGCCCAACAATAGGCAAAAATGAGTTACAGTGAATGGCCACAAAAACAGTAGAAAAATCACAAAATCCTTCCACCACACTCATTTAACTTACACAAGAGTTCATCATACTACTCTCTTATCTTACAAGATTCACACAAGAAAAATGGAGACCAATTACAGAGAGAATAAAAGAAGAACAGGAGCTGCTACGCACACACTGATGAGAGAAAGAAAAGTCTACTAAAACCTAATAGAAAAATCTATCTCATAATTACATAGAAGCTCTTGAAGTTGTATATATTTCCAACATTCCAGATTCTTCTATAGGTGAATCTGGATATGGGCCAAACGAAAGAGACTTGGGCCAGAGAAATAAAACCTGATTTGGGCCAAAAGATTTAATATTACCGGGCCTCCAAAAATCAGTAAACCATCTTCAACAAAAACCATTAGTTTGTATATAAAGAAAGATACGTCTCTTCTTGGAAGTTGGGATGGAGGTAGGAATAGATAATAATGCTCGGACTCTCTTCCGGCCTGAGTACTCATGTTGACATGACATGGCTACATATACGTAATAAGGATTGGATTCTTCAAGTTTCAACGATAAGAAATCTTTAGAAAATTTGTAGATTTACCTCACTCATAGTATGGCTGGAGATGGAAGATGTCTATAAAGAAAAAACAGGTTGGCGCTGATGGTCTTTGGTCCAAAATAAATATGTGCTGATCGTCCATATATGTTTACTTGGAACCCTAAAATCATGAAGAAAAAGGGAACGCGGGAGGGGATTTGGGTTTAATTGGAGCCTGGGCCATTTTTAATATGGTTATGACTGGGCAAATAATTTTACACTACAAACACTTTAGTTTAATAAAATATTCATATAACACAATTAATCCTTTTTTTAAAAAAATTCATCACATTTAATTCAAAAAATACTGCAATATCAATGTAAAACTAAAATCTAAAAGATAAAATTGAAGTTTGAAAGACGAACTCAAGTACCTATGTCCGAAATTTAGACTTTTTTTAGCCATGTCCCTATATCCCATATTTTAGAAAATAAATGAATCAATACTTAGATACTTACTCGTACCCAAGTCTCGGCATCATAGGGAATAGAGAGTGATAGTTAAGTATGAAATGAGAGAGAGAGAGAGAGAGAGAGAGATGCAGTCATTAAGTTTGGTACACATTACTGAATCTGTCCACTTGGTTTTATCAAGCAGGTGATTGTTATCAATTGCGGAAATTGTTGCGATTAGAACAGCGCGGATTCAGTCCATTAAGCTGTTTCGTCCCTTTCTCCCTTCTAAGTAGTTGTGATACTAATGGTACTTTACAATTGATTATTTTGGTACGCTGATTAAGCTGAGAAGTTTATTCCTATAGAGATATTAATGTATTTTGAATTAATTTAAACTAATACAATCGTCGAGCTAAGAAACTATTTGCCATACGAACATTGTGTAAGTCACGTACGGCGATCGAGTTGAGAAATCAGAATTGTAAAAGCTTTGATAATAATTTAGGTAACTTAGGAATAAATACAACGTGTAAATAAATAAAAGTCTTTTTAAATATAAGATAGCATAGTGATAATGCATAATGGTACACTGCACTAAGTTTGTTAGCTAGGTACGACAATTGAGAAGTCAATTACCATGCGTATACTACCGATGTATATTAGTTATATTAATATGGTCATCAAGTAGAGAAATCGATTATCACATGAGCACTAATTATATTTGATACTTGGCGAGTCTTTGATGACCTAGAGAATATTACTTCTACTAAAAGACTGGTTGTGAAAGTTATATGCCATGGGGAATATTTGTCATTGTGGAGTCAATTTTGAAATGAGTGATTATGTGACTTGGTCCTATTTTATTTTAACATTTTCATCGAAAATCAAATAACAGAATTTTAGCATATGTGGCTGGTATTTGCGTCAAAACTAATACTTTTCGAATTCCATGTTGGCGAAAGATGATCAGAAAATTGAGATGCAAATAAACAAAACTATTGTTGAGTTAAAGATGCAAGGGAGCCCAAAACAAATTAGAGCAAACAATACAACTACCAATGTAATATAGCAAAATATTATTCAAAATAAGAAAATTGATAAACTCACTTGAAAATGGAGCCGAAATTTGAGTTTAGTAAAGGAAAAAGAAATGATGTAAGTTTAAACTAAAACTAGATTTAATTGTCTACTCAATTGCAATGGTTGAATGACAATATGGTTCAATAATAGTCGTTCACCCAGTTTAAGGATTTTCCCTTCACAATTGTGATTACGATGGATTAATTGGGTATGATTTAAATAACTAATAGTGATCAATAATTGTCTAATTGGGTGGGTCTAATACGGTTGTATCTTTTCAATTGGAATATTTTTAGTTTTACAAGTGTTGGATAAATTTAAATTAATTTATTTTCAGATTTTTTTAAACGGTTTCCTGATTTGAAATGGTAAACAGAAATTTAAACCGAAACCAAACTACCTCGAAGTTATTTGGTTCGCTTCAAAATCAAAACATAACGGATCATGTAGACCCAAACCAACGATTTTGAAAAAGCGGTTTCAATTTTATTTTCAGGTTTAATGGTTTTATTGTTCAGCAATATTATTCACAATATGTCTCAGAGGTGGGGCAGTTATAACACGAGACTTGTAAACTAATATTTCTGAACTTGTCCCACATGCATGTTAACGGTCCTGTTTGAATGAGAAAATAACCTTATACACCTTGTATAGCTGAATGCAAAACCTAAATTGCCTACATGATTTTATCAAACAAATGATTGTTATCGATGGCTGAAATTGATCTGAGTTGAAAAGCCGTTAAGTCACTCCATTAAGATACATCGAAGTGATATTTACTTGTTCATCTTTGGGAATACTGGCTGCTTTGAAGTATTGCTCCATATCCCATAGGAAGTTTTCCAACTCTTTGGGCTCAGGGACACGAATTTTTTAAACACTCACTGCATCTTGCATACTGGAACTATCTACGGCCAATTTCAACAAGGAAATTTCACTCTCCAGGGCATCGAACCAATCCTTTGTGTTATTAGCATGATCCAACAAATATTTTATGAACGAAGATTGTCGTTCATCAATATTGTTGGCATACTCTTTAAAATGTGCTCTCAATTCTATGAGCACATCAATATGTGCATGGATTTGTGCAGCCAAACTGACCTCATTGTCATTCATAGGAGCACAAACAAATCCTCCAAAGCTTCTAAATTGCAGCCATGCCTGCATATGAAACCCAGTAATAGCAACGCTTGTGCTCTGATACTAGTTATCATAGGAATGAATACAGGGTAAATTACTTAGCCAAATTTCTACCTATGATGGCACTAAGGTTTTACTCAGTCAGCCCACAAATTTCTGCAACGCACAGAAGGAATGAATTCCACTTTATAAAGGTAGTTATGTAGAGGAACGCGAATATTTACAGGGAAACATCTAACTCATTTTATTACTCCACAATAATACAAGAATTCAAAGGAAACACTGAAGGAACACAACACAATTGTGCCTCATCAGGCAGAACCTTCAAATATATAACCAAAATTCACATGCAGTTAACACCCTTAGTTGCCAAAACTGCCTCCTATGCCATTTCCCAGCAATTGTGCATACTTTCCACCTGTATGGACCAAGAAAATGGCCTAGCACATGTGTCAAACACGTGCTTATCATGGACACCCGAATTTGTGGACTAGATCTAGTACACTGAAAAGCAAGCGGGATCCGTCTTGCTTTCTTAATTCTGCCAACCCGCAACACCTTGACACCGCCAAACTGACACATCCACAAGCTAAATCCCACATTCGCCTTGCCCCTTAGATCTGAAATGTGCACATCAACACACTTGTCCGCAAACATGAGGGCAAAGCGTGCCCATGCCATCGCGCATGTCAACCTTTAAGGGTCTGACAAACCTTCCCGACCAAAAGAACCCGATGTCCTTATCGGAATAGAATCTAAATGCTCTTTGAACTTATCTTCAAACTGTCACAGATCAACATCATTTTCATAGGTTGCATCAATCCTACTACATCTTTCCACTGGACAATGTAATATGTCCTTCTGTTTTTCTTACTCACACACATTGTTTGAGGATCTAAAATCTTTGTTACCTCCTTATTATACTGTTTTAATCATTGCAAGAGCTATCTTAGCCTGCAATCAATCTTCACTCATCAAACTNTTTCTTACTCACACACATTGTTTGAGGATCTAAAATCTTTGTTACCTCCTTATTATACTGTTTTAATCATTGCAAGAGCTATCTTAGCCTGCAATCAATCTTCACTCATCAAACTCTCATTAAAAGTCTTTAGATAACTTACGTGGAAGGTAAGAAGAACCTTTAAATGATTAGGTAGCTTCAGCCGATATGATACCTTTACAACATGTTTAATTACTTCGAAGGGACCATTATACTTTTGAACCAGCCCATGATGCACTGTCTTGCAACTAATCTTCTTCCAAATTTGGGGAGTTAATTTCAACATCAAGGTTCGTGAATCCAAAACACCTGACTTCCTTAACACTTTGAGTAAGGAACTCTCTCGGTCGGAAATTGGGAGAGGTGGACTACAAGCATAGGAAAAGCACAAGAATTGGAGATTCTTGGAATTCCACTTGGAAGAGGCAATTGTAGAATATCGAGAAGTTGGTGGGTACAACATATGTTAGAGATTACAAAAATTACAACAACGGGAACTAGTGGAATTTTCTAGGTTGGAATTAGTGGAGGTAACTGGTTTGGTCCCGAAATTTTTCCGGGTTTCTTCGTCAACAATTATTGATGTTCTTTATTGCTTTCCATATTAAAAACTACGATATTCAAATATAGGAAAATTGGATGTGTATGCTTAATCATTTAGAAACTATTAAAAAGGGACTTGTTGTTTTTAATAGAATAATTTTGCACGTAGGGTTAAAACTAAAAATGGATAATTAATCACCATTCGGTAACTTTGTAGCCATTAATTTGGTTGTCCGTAACTTTAATTCTTTTTTATTGATAGTTAAACATATCAATTATTGTCTTGAGATCAGTTACCGGGAAATATAACAATTTAAATGGAAAATATGGAATTTAAATTACCAAACGGACCAGCAAGGAAAATTCGTAGCATAAATTGTTTGACCCTTCAAATTATCTCTGAAAGTTACGTAATTTTAGGGTAAGTCCTTAGCACATTTGTACTCAACAAGGTCAAAGTGCACAATTTATTTCAATTGCTTAGGTTGTCAAATTATTTTCATACATGCACGTAGACTGTTCTCGGGTAAACTCATCGAAGTCTGTGGAAAATTAGTTGTGTTTTGTACACATTGTTCTTTTTCTTCAAGGCCTATTTTGTGACCCGACCAACGTGATGTAACTTATAATCTCAATTAGGTTCTATTTCATAAAAGTAGCCGTATTCTAATGGCCCAAATTAATGTTGGATCTAACACGGTTCAAATAAAGGACTACAATGAGAAAACGTAGCTTTTCAATTTTATTTGTGAATTGACATTCTTAACTATGAAAGTGCATGAACTTTGATGATATATGGGCATTCTTAGTTTATATGTAACCTAGATGTGGAATAAAATTCATCGGGTAGATAGACCTAATTAAAGATATTATGAAACTTTAAAAGAGTAGACGAACTCTAAATTGTAGCCTTACCCAAGATTTTTTTTTGGGTGGGGGAGGGGGGGGGGGGGGCAATACTTACTTCAAATTAGAACTTGGAATGTTTTTAATGATAAACTACATTGTCTGAATACCTTTTTAAACTTAGAATGTGCACATATTGATAATTGGATATCGAATGCAAGTTCAAACTAGTAAATATGTTTTACTATTGAGATTGTAGTTGTTTCATGGAAATCTACCAAACAACTTGAGATTTGAAAGATTAAATTAAAACTTTCAATAAAGCTAGAAGGAAGAATGACGGCTTCTAAGTTTTTCTCTAAGTGGTGACAATTTGTGCCTATAATATCATTAGATCGAGATAGCTAGCTACAAATGGAATGATGCAGAATGTCTTGTGTATAATGGTGTGTCTCGACATATACATCATAAACATAATGTCATTAACCAATTGCTTTCAAATGGAACAGTACTAATTGTTATATAGAAGAATACCCTGTTGGATCCGTTTACAAATAGGTTACCTAAAGAGTGAATAAATTGTGCATCAAGGAAAATGGGTGTAAAGCCTAAACTAATGGGTCGCACTAATGGAAACCTATCCTGATGGCTGAAGATACCGACATAATAGGTTCAATCGGAAACTAGTTATGATTAACTCGATGAGAAGCACTTCGAAATTTTTACTCCTCCCATTCTCTATTATGCAAATAAGTGCTACCTTCCAAATATTAGTCATGATAAGCTATACTTTTAACGATGACTATATCTTGTAAATAGAACAAGTGGAGTATTGTAGGGTACTATTTATAAAACATCGCCTATATGAGTGTGAAGTTGGGTGGTTCTATGACAATTTTATTTAGGCAAATTCTCTAGCGTACTTGCAGAACAAAGAAGGTTCAGGCTGAAATAATAATTGCAATAGAGAAACAAAATTTGATATGAGAGATAATGTCTTCGATTTATTGTCTAGGCTTACTATAACAGCCAATAGTTAAAAATGTTGTATTCACTTATTAACCAAATGAGTCCGATAGATTCTTACGAAGGAAGGTTCAAAGCGAAAGCTACCGATCCTGAGAGATTATTTTTATTTGTACTCTTCTTTGTGATTTCTGTTTTGAGTTAACTTCATCCGTTCATGTGTGAGATTGTTTGAATTAATAGTTTAATATACGCTATTTAAATATGTGAATTGGCAAAGTCTCCAATGGGTGTGATCCTTTAAATAAGGTGCAATCTACACTATTAAATTTGAAATGGTGTGTTATAATGGATAAATTAATTAGTGCCAAAAGACGAATGAAAAAGCTAATCCCATTTTCTTGACTCGAAATCAATTACATTTCATTGATTTCCAATTCTTTCATTCTCTAAATTATGTCAAAATAATGTTCGAAGTATTTTTGAGTTCGTGTTCGATATTTAGTATTCAATATCTTCTTCTCTAGAAGAATAGATTCAGGCATTGGTTTGCCCAAAAAAAAATTAATATTATGCTATATTAATTTTGGGACAAGCATTATATCTTGAGAAACAAACGTTTATTTAATCCTGTTAGGATCAGTGCACAGATTTGCATTTGCATATCTTACTTTATTTTATCTTCTTCTAATTTCTTCATTTCAGTAAGTCGATATTTAGTACGTGTATCTTGATTTCGGTAAGTCAAAATTTTATTCTATATTTTGCATGTGTAAGTCACTATTTTGCATATTTTTCATGCACGTATTTTTTTGTTGATGAAATATAATTCACATACTAATTAATCCAACACTCTTTAGGGCCTTAATTAGAAAGATAAAATCGATAATAATTAAATGTGGCTGCATATAATAAATGCACAGAACTTCTACGTCTTGATTACTACAAACTTTGAGACTTAAACATAGTTCATAAAAAATAAAAACACCTAAATTCAACAGCCTATAAAAAAATCCAAGAGAGAAAAACTCCATATATTCCTCAGATTGAGTTATTCAACGCTGCATTCAGTCTGCTGAACATCACCTTCAGTGGGACACACGCTAAGACTGGTTTGGCAAGCATGTTGACCACCAGTATCTCCTGTGGTTCTGGTGAACAAGTAAGTGAAGACAGCTTCCTGGTCTTTCTCGATGTAACCTTGCGCTTCTTCCATTTTCGTGATTTCACTTGTGGGATCAGCTGCTGCAGACTGACATTCTTTGTGCGCGGCCTTCCACGTGGCCTCTTTTCAATGACCGTACCACCTTCTAACAGGTCACTAGTAAGTGGGTGGCCAACAATTGATTTAGCAGTTAACTTGCTTTCGGAGAAATATATGGAACAGGTTGTGGTTGAAAGAGCCTTTCCACCTCGATAGTAACATCAAACAAACCGGAATCAACTTTACAGTCTTCCAGATAAAACTCTGATGCGTTGTACTTCGGATTGACTGTAGAACGTGACTGGCGGTAGGGTATTAACCTCTGGGGAACTGCCAGCTCATCAGTTTGTCCTCTTGCGTGAGGTTCCATCGGCATAACAGATGACTTTTCAAACTTAACATCCACAATTGGTCCTGACTTTTTGAAAGAACTGTCGAGATTAGTACCTGACGTGTACACATTGTCATGTTTCGTGCATACTTCCATTTTTCTCGAATTTGACTTTCTTTTTCCTTTTAGCTGCCACCGAGCATCAGAACCCCAACAGACAGAACCCAACTCATTGAGCTCCTCAGTCCGTGAAATCGCTGAAGAGCCTAATGTAAACAGAACATCAGTATCTGGGATCAAAAGGTATCAATATACAGATTATATGCAAAAACCATGGAGAAAAGCCAAGTCTATAAATGAGAAAGTACTTAATAATAACTAGAGTTTTGCCATAGAACTCTCTACTTACTTTCTGGGTGGTGATTTTGAATATATCACTTTCAATCTTAAGTGCATGAAGAATGGCATCACTTCTGCGAGAATATTTCCTCGTCTTCTTTGATGAATTAGATGCGGACTCCTTAGCTTTCTCAATGTATGAGTCGAACTCCCCGCAACGAAAAGCTTTTACTCTTTTTGATGCATCGAGATTATACCAGCCCCTGAAAGAAATTTGGCAATAACTTAAATTAAATTATCTCATACTGATTGAACTCTTAAGAAAGATAAAAACTGACTGGAAAAAGAAAATAAGTAATCGCTGAACAAAAAGTGCAAAATGAACCAACCCTATTAATTATTGATATACAGGGAATAGAATTTTTGTAGATAGTTCTAAATATTGCGTATCAACTTGTCCTTCAAAAGGTCATGTGCAGGCTTCACCAGGTTTTTAAGAAACAATAATTTATGCAAGTACATACATTTAACCTTAGCCAAACATGATCTAAAAATAGGTTTATCTTCTCAGGATTACAAAGCCGATTGTATCAATGGTACCAAATAATATTATTTTTAAGCCCGAGATAAAAGACTTAAGACTGGTTTCCTCGTGATATTTAAACTCATTCTTAATGTAAAAAGATACGATGACCATACTTAAATGTGAAACCACCTTCTGCACATTCCTAGCTCGTTGATTGCCAATGATACAAGGAAAACAATGATTATTAAATACGACAAAAGGGTAAAAAAATTATTGCCAATGATACAACAGAAACAATGATTGCCGAATATGACAAAATTTTACAAAAATTTCCCCCATGAAGAGAAACAATAATAGGGCGCAACTATTACCGTGTATGGAGTCATGACAGAGCACATGAACAGAATATAATAAAATAAAATTCTTGTTTTATATAGGATAACAAATATTTGATCCTTACCATTTGCCAAATACAGTAACCAAAATTGATGTTTTAGCAATGAAGCAAAAACTGAATGAGTCACTTTGCGTGATTTTAAATAAAATGAAACTATTATCTCACTGCTATACTATGCATAGTAACAAAGGATCGTTTGGATAACTAAATAAAAATCCTGACCTTTAAATGTGAAGAATGATTAAATTATAATCACAAAAAGAACGTCATGGTATCAACATTTCTTGACGAAATGAAGGGACTAAAAGAGCACTTACAAACTAGCATCTTCTCTCCCAAGGAGCTTTATAGGTGTCCCTGGTCTTGGCACAGGCAATGTAGTCTCGGGCAATTCATCTGGGCTGAGAATCTGACCTGGCCACCAGTACCCATTTTGCCTTCGGACCCAAACCAAGCCACCCACCGAGGCATCAATGGCCTTCTTTTTGTCATGAGCAGGACGATCCATGTTTCTCAATTCTGAAAAAAAAATGGGGGCAATGAAACATTATGTAAAATAGAAGTCATTGGACTCAGTCAGTGAACCCCATAACAATACCAAACCCATCAAGAAATGCGCCCAAAAAAAAAAAACCTTAAAAGACATTGGGAAAAAAAGCAGATCAAGACCGAGACGAAAGGAAAGATGAGAAAAAAGTTTCAAAGTTCAAGAAAGAGTAAAAAGGAAGGTTGATTTTGTCAAAAAAATAATAATTCTCAATTGCATTTTTTCAGGCATTCCCTTTGTGCAAAAGAACAATTAAACCCCTTTCTTTCCTCTCAAAAGATTCAAGATAGTCTTGAAGATGTAATTCTTTAACATATATACATATAAAAACATTAAAAAGAGAGGATTCAGACCAAATAATCTTTTTTCGGCTGCAGAAGAAGTAAAGAAAATGGGCAAAGAAAGCAATGTTTTTCAGCTTGTTTTTTAATTTTTCAAGATGTTCATTTCAGGGTGCTTATGTGTGAGTTGATGTTTAGAAATGTAGAGACACTGAACACTTATGAAAACATACCTACGAATTCTTTTAAGCCAAAACAGATAGGAGAAGAGTATTTGTATAAACTAGAGAGAGAAAAGGACCTCACTCGGATTTTTATGCCGAAACAGGGATGAGAAGAAAAAGATTGTGTGTACACTAGATAATAGGCTTTCACTCGAATGGAGATAGGCATAGAGTGAGAGGGATATTTATGAAATGAATGAATGACAAAAAAACAAAATAATGCAATGAGTAGTCATTAATTTTAGCACACAGTATTGAATTGTACTGGTGATACAGTCTAGGAAACTTCAAAGTTTTTCCTTCTTTGCAACAGAGTATTATTGAACACGTGTGGCGGTTACAACATAAAAAACTGGTATACCAACACTTTTAAAATTGTCCCACGTGCATGTTGATGGGCCTCATTTTGAATAAACAATTACATCACTTTGCACTGAATGGAAAAAGTAAATCTCCCAAATGGTTTATCAAGCAGATGATTGTAATCAATGGCTGAAATTTGTCTGATTAGAGTCGGTCCATTGAGCTATTTAGTTGTTCCCTCTCTCTCTCTCTCTCTCTCTCTCCCTCCTTTATAAGTACTTGGGATACTAATTGAAATTTACATTCGACTAGTTTGGTATACTGGTTAAGTTTAGAGGTCTATTACCATTGATATATTAATGTGTTTGAAATTTAGTTAGACTCATATGATTTTCGATACAGAATCTAATTATATTTGATACTTGTATTTCAGGAATAATGTAAGAATAAACGAGAGCACATCAATGCATTGTTAAGTATCACATTGCATGTATATTGAGAATACTAATTTTACTTTCCTCTTCGTTAGTTATATATGGTGATGAGTTGAGACACCAGTTATCATACAGAAATTAATGGTAGTTAGATTAATACGCTCACCAAGTTCTCAAGTCTATTACTGTACAAGCACTAATTATATTTGACACTTGGTTAGCCTCGTACGGTGACTGAAATTAAAAGTCAGTCACGTACGAGCTCAGATACTATTCAAATGTGCATTTTAGGAATGAGCATAGAAAGTGAATAAATGTAGTTATGTGTTGGATCCATAACCACTTTCATGTGACCTGATTGGTTAATTTAGGCCCAACTATCCGATGCATCAACATGTTGATACACGTGTTAATCGAAATTGACATTCACTACTAATACATTTGTACTTGTCCATTTATAGAAATAGCAGGGCATGTAATGAAATGGTAAAGTTCGAACTCTAACACCACTCCATTGGATCTGTACCGGCTTTCTACTACTTTCATGTGATCCAATTGGCTATGACACGTTGATACACTTATTAATCCAGAAGACGATATCGATTAAATATACCTTTGAGTTGTCATGATAATTATAGCAACTCAACAAAAGTTAATGGATTAATAGCCAGTAGTAGGCTATAATTGTTCTTAGAATTTATATTTTTCAATGTTCTGAAAAACGTAAATCGTGGAATCCAATCTTTAGATTGGGCGAGGCCTAGGCATAAAAATACGTTTTCTTATTTTTAAAAATTATTTAAAATTCTTTATCATTTTAAAAATTATTTAATAATCAAAATAATACATATCAAACATCTAAAATTATAAAATACTTAATTCCTACAATTTTCAAATTTTCGAAATGCAAAACCTAAATTATTTTTCATAGCTTCAACTTTCAACTAGATAAGTCACACTTGAAATTAAGTAATTCTATTTATTGTCACGATGATGGAACATGTGGCAACCCATTATCCTCACATTTCTCACTCTTTCTCCTCCCCTCTTTTAAAAAAAAATTGAACGGTTGAATCCCATGGTTCCACATCGAATGCCACATCAACGATTTTTCATTATCATAATAATAAATATCATTATTAAAGTCATTTAAAAACTTAAAAATAAATTCAAATAAAAGGATTTTAAAAAAAAGTAAAAAATGAAAACAAATTAATAAATTGCTACTAGGAGCTCATTGCTGAGGTGTAACATTTTTCCTAAGCCCAGTGCCGGGCACCACTTATGCAAGCTTTTTAAGAACACTCATATGTTTGTGCCAAAAAAATATAGATTGGAAAATGCTGCAAAAAAATTATAATTTAAAATGTAACATACAAGTAAAACGTTACACATTTGTTACTTTTTCATTAAAAGCAAACACACAAACCCACACACACATAATTCATAATTTTAATTGCTTAGGTTGTCAAATTATTTTCATACATGCACGTAGACCGTTGAAGTCCATGGAAAATTAGCATATTATTCGAGCATGGAAAGAAAGATGGAGTTGTTGATTTAGACTGTAGAATATTATTCCAGCAAGTATAAATTCTTGAAAATGTATAATCCATTAAAATGGAAAATGTGGAATTTAAATTACCAAACGGACCAGCAAGGAAAATTTGTAGCATAAATTGTTTGACCCTTCAAATTATCTCTGAAAATTACGCAATTGTAGGGTTTTGCACACATTGTTCTTTTTCTACAAGGCCTATTTTGTGACCCGACAAACGTGATGTAACTTATAATCTCAATTAGGTTCTATTTCATAAAAGAAATCATATCCAAATGGCCCAAATTAATGTTGGATCTAACATAGTTAAAACAAAGGACTGCGATGAGAAAACTTGGCTTCTCAATTTTATTTATGAATTGACATTCTTAAATATGAAAGTGCATGAACTTGATGAGATATGGACATTCCTAGTTTATATGTTACCTAGATGTGGAATAAAATTCATCTGGTGGATAGACATAATTAAAGATATTATGGAACTTTAAAAGAGAAGATGAACTCTAAATTCTAGCCTTACCCAAGAAATATTTTTTTTCGGGGGGTGGGAGGGTGACAATGCTTACTTCCGAGTTGGGTTTTTCCATGATCATATCCTGTGTTGATTTACTGCTTTCGTTACTGTATATTTATTGCTTATCATATTTGTGGTATTTAAACATAGGGAAAATTGATTTTCTTGCTTAATCATCTAGAACAATAATTTAATTATTGACTTGTTGTTGATTAAATCTAAACATAGTTTTAATTCCGCATTAATACCTATTCACCCCCTCTAGATATTGTTAAGGTCGAACTACATAAATTCCAATTGGTATCATAGTCTTAAATCGATGCTTGACCCTTTTATATATTCTAGATGAGTCAGTCACTGTCCATGCCTCTGTTATTTGACGGAAGCAATTATGCCAATTGGAAAGTTCGGATGAGAGCTTTCAATAAGGCTTTGGATGAACATATTTGTATTAGCATTCAAAATGGGGTGGGCTCCACTTTCAACAACTCTTGCTATTGTAGTCACACCCACTAATATCTCACTAAGGACTAAAATAATCTTAGATGAGTGTAATTGGAACAACAATGGCCTTCATGCCCTGTTTATGGTTGTGTCTACAGAAGAATTTAGGAGAGTCTCAATGTGTGAAACTGCAAGGAAGTTTAGGATATCTTAGAAATCACATACGATTGAACTAAAATGGTTAAAAATTCTAAATTGAAGATGTTAACCACTAAGTTTGAAGAGATTAGAATGAATGACGATGAATTCTATACGAAGTTAAATAATATAGTCAACTCTAGCTTTAATTTAGGTGAATAGATCCCCGAGCCCAAAATTGTAAGAAAAATCCTTAGATTCCTGCCCGAGAGGTTTAGACCTAAGGTTACTACGATAGAAGAAAGTAAGAATTTAGACGTTTTAAAAATTGAAGAACTTGTAGGATCACTTCAAACTTATGAACTCATCGTCTCACAACCTAAAAATGTTAAATCCATCACCATGAACACTGTAAGAGAATAGGACAGCGAGTCCATTAATACTGAGATTCTAAAGGACAACGAAATAGCTTATTTCGTTAAAAAAATTTAAAAGATGATGAGGGATAGGAGAAAGCCTCAGGAGCGAAAAAGTGATGTCCCTAATAAACTCTCGAGAGGTAGACGTGAGAAAAACACCT
>CAIGRS010224636.1:0-19597 GCA_903798395.1 Fraxinus floribunda | reverse complement strand
TAAAATATCAATTTTATTAATGCTTCCGTTCCCTGCCTTTTTGATTAGACGCCTTAGCTCTTCCCAGCCAAAAAAGAAAAAGTAAATCTTATAATGTTTCTTGACTATATTTTGCGGAATGAATTTCTCGTCAATCTTGCCCTTCTTTATAGAAGGTTACAAGATATTTAAGGATACAAAATATACATGAAAACTAGCTATTATTTAAAAAAAAAATTACATAATTAGCTATAAGTAAATAATATTCTAATAATATGCTAATATCCCCCTCAAATTGATGTTGGTGAGTCCACAAGCATCAATTTGTTTACTAGATAATTATGACAGTGGCGTGCCAGAGATTTGGTGAAGATATTTGCGAATTGGTGAGTAGTGGAAACATGGGGAAGAACTATGACCTTGGAGTCATAGGCGTCTCCAATATAATGAGAGTCCACTTCAATATGTTTGGTGCGTTCATGGTACACAGGATTGGCTACAATCAAATAACACTAGTGTTGTCATCATGGAGGAGTAGGTTGTGATTGAAAGGAACTAAGTTCTGAAAGAAGACCACGTAACCACACAACCTCAGAACATGCAGTGGACATAGCTCGACATTCAGCCTCAGTGGAGGACTAAAAACACATTCCTGTTTCTTACATTTCCAAGAAATGATAACTTCACCCAGAAAGACACACCACCTAGTAGATCGGCGAGAATCTGGACAACTCACCCAGTTAGCATCACTATAGGCCGTGAGCTTAAGAGACTACCCCCGAGAGAAGAAGAGTCCACGATGAGGAGTCCCAATAAGATAGCGAATAATGCAACGAACGGCTACGAAATGAAGATGACGATAGGTATCCAGAAATTTGATTATAGTATGAACAACAAAGGAAATATCCAGACGTGTGATAGTGAGATCCACGAGACTACCTACCAACTTCCGATAAAGAGTTGGATCTGGAAGAATATCTCCTTCATCTTTTCAATATTTAACATTAAACTCCAAAGGCGTATCAATCGAGGACGCTTCAAATAGATCAGCCAACCTAATCGGATCTTGAATATACTTGATTCAAAAAGATACCATGCGACGTAGTATGAACCTCTAAGCCAAGGAAGTAAGTCGACCAAGATCTTTCATTTGAAAAACTGAGTGAAGATGCTACTGAAGGTTCTGAATAAGATTGTGATCAAATCCAGAAATAATAATGTGATCCACATATACCATTAAAAAGACGATGCCAGCAGTACTCTGGTGAGAGAACAGAGATTCGTCATACTGACTCATAGTAAAGGAAAAAAGAGTGACAAAACTTATCAAACCAAGCCCAATGTGCCTGCTTAAGACCATACAAAAAGTGTTTTAGTTTAAATGCATAATCAGTGGAGGGAAGTGGCATACCAGAACGAAGTTTCATGTAAATGTCTTTCTTGAGATTTCCATGTAAAACGCATTATTTACATCTATTTGATGAAGAAACCAAGACTAAGAAGCAACAAGAGATGACAATTAGTTACGGGAGCAAATGTCTCGTCATAGTCGATTACATACTCTGACAGTAACCTAAGGCAACTAACCAAGCCTTATAGCGCTCAAGAAAACCATTAGAACGAAGTTTGACCGAATATACCCATTTACTACCAATGGATTTCACAATCGGTGGACATGGTACAATAACTCAAGTTTGATTGGCTTCAAGAGCCTCAAGTTCTGCATTTATTGTCTGTTGCCAACACTCTTGTTCCATAGCCTGTCTATAAGAGGTAGGAATGGAATTCGAGTCAAAGGTAGCAGACATAGAGCTATGGGAAGAGAAACCATACCTATTTGGAGGTCGATGAACACAAGAGGTGCAACGAAGAGTGACCAGAGATAAGTTGGTCATGAATCTGATGTTGTAGATGGAGGATCATGGAGGGTTAAGAAGACGTGTCCGAGAAGAAAGATCAAGATCAATGACTGGTGCGGCATGCATACTAAAGTAAACTAGATCAGGTTTGTATCGAGAGAATTCTTGGGGAAATCAGGCCATATAGAGAACGCAGGGAGAGAGCAATTTCTAAAGTGAAGAAATATTGTTTTTCAAAGAAAACAACATTACAAGAAATCTTAATCCGATGTGTTTTAGGATCATAACAGACATATCATTTCTGAATTCCACCATATCCCAAAAATGCACACTTAACAGATTGAGGTGTAAGTTTTGTCGTTTTATGCAGTGGTAAATGAACAAAACAAACACAACCAAAAGGACGAAGATGAGAGTATGTGAGATGATGACCAAAAAACTTATAAAATGGAGAAACATTATCAATAATGGGAGAATGTAATCGATTTATGAGATGAACAGCGGTAGATAACGTTTCACACCAAAAAGAGAAAGAACAGAAGACTCAATCAGAAGAGCTCTAACCATGTCAAGAAGATGACGATTCTTGCATTCTGCCACCCTGTTCTGTTGAGGTGTGTGTAGAAGGACAAGATCGCTAAGAAATAATCCATTTGGTCTGTAAGTAAGATTGAAACGCATCAAATCGTAAGATCTTGATAGAAGAGGAAAATGTGTTGTCAATGAGAACGGTGAAAGACTGGAAAGCAAAAAAAAAAAAAAACCTCACTCGTTGCACGAGGAAAGTAAACTTATATGAAACGACTATAGTCATCAATAACGGTAACAAAGTATTTATAATGTGCATGAGATACGACAGGTGCTAAACCTCATACATCACTATGAACGATATCAAAAATATGCGAAGTATGAGAACCATAAGAAGGGAACTGTAAAACTTTGCTCTTAGCAAGTTTACATGATGCACAATCAAGTGAGATAGATGAAACCGAAGCAGAATTCTTATTACCAAGTAAACTAGAGTTTAACAAATGATGTAATACATTAGAGTTTGGGTGTCCTAATAACTTATGCCAATGAAAAATATCGTAAGTAGCAGAATTACAAACAATAGGAAAAAATGGAACATGCTTCGGTATAATAGGAAAGAGACGTCCCTCCTTAGGCTCGCTTATGATCGTCCTCCTGAACACCTGATAAGACAACCAAAAGAAGAAAAAGACATGGTGCAATTTTTATCAACCAGTTGACCAAGAGAGATACAAGATTAGTTGATAAACTGGGAGAGATTAAAACATTAGGTAGATCTAGTGATACATCACCCACTGCCAAAATAGGAAGAGTTACCATCAACAATGTGTATGTGGAGAGGTCCAGTATATGGTCTAAAGTTACTAAGTAATTGAGTATCATGAGTCATATGATTAAATCACCTGAGTCCAGTAACCAAGTAACCAAGAAAGAGCAGTTGATGGTTCACCTGAGACACCTAATGCAAATAAAGTAGAAATAACCATTTGTTGGATCATTTCAAAAGTGATGGAATGTTGGGTAGAATTGTGACAGGCTAGAACTTAAGTGGGAGCAACTCACGAAGCAGAACTTGATGCTAAAGTGGCTGCAGCAACATAACCTGGTCCGGTCTTACGTGGACGACATATAGGGCACTCCTTAATGATATTGCCAGACTTTTTGCAATAATTTACATTTTTCTTAGATATTGAAGAGTCATATGACCAAATCCCTTACAGTTGTAACACTGAATACCAGACATATCTCGAGTTTTGAATCCTTAACAGGAATTGTTGTTACTTGATGATGATGCTTCAATGATGTACAAGCGATAAGTCGTTACTCCTTTCTCAGTAACTCACCCAAACAGCTATCCAAAGTTGGAAGTGATTCGCAATTCATAAGGCTGAAACGAATGAGTTCAAAATCACTTCGCAATTTCATGAGAAATTGATCCCTCTTGGTGACATCATGCAATCTTGAACAGCCTCCAAACTGTTAGCTGAAACTAAAGCATAGATAATATTTGTGTACTCAGTCCAAAGGTTGGAAAAACTAGAATTATATTCTTCAATAGACCGAGTTTTGAGCGAAATTTGCCCATTCAAACTCCAACTGAAGCTGCCGAACATTGTTGCTTTAAGTGTAAATTTACTTCCAATACTCCCATATAGCACGGGATGACTTTGAGATTAAGAACAATTTGAGTATCAACAGATCCAATGATCCAAACCATAAGTCAAGAATTCTTTGTTTTCCAAGTAAGATACTTTTTCTTTTCCTTTTTCTTGATCGGGGGGGAATACTCCCATCAATATGTCTTTATAGATCACCTTTACCTTCAATTAATAATTGAAAATGAAATGCCCATGAAGAATAGTTCTTGCCAGTAAAACGAATGCAAAGAGACTCATTCTTATCAATTGACACAATGGAATCGTGTATGGTCCAATAAAAAATAATCACAATTTAACCAAATAGTCCAATCCAAATATTTAGCCCAACTAATAATTTATTAAAACAATAGCCCTAGCGTAACTGCCCAACACTATTCAATTAATAGCCCAACAAATAATTAATTAAGTCCAAGAGCCCAAACATAGCCGCCCAACACTATTCAATTGATAGAAGCTCAAATCAATAGCCCAACAACACCACAACCTAGCTATTCAACCAAACAAGATGAAACCGAGTATAACTTGAGATCAAAGAATTCAATTGAAGATGTAGAATCACTAACCTAACACAGAAGAATCCTGCAACCCAACACCGAGACGCCGGGAATCTGCTGCGACCAAGAATCAACAGTCGAACTGAGAAGAAAACTGCGACCAAACACCACTAGGCAGCGTAAACCGAGAGGCGCGACGCGAGACAAAGACCGAGACGAACGACGAAGCTGTAATTTTCGTGACCAAGATCATAGACCAAGAATTTGAAGCAAAGCACGCAGGAAATTCGAAGAATCCAGATGAAGCGAGCGCCGATTACTATGAATCGAGAGCCAATCACCCAAAATCACACGCACAAGTAAATTAAGGCTCTGATACCATGACAATAATTATGGAATGAATTTATTTTCTGTCTTTCGAGTCCTCTCAGAGCCACTGATATGAGTACCCGGCTGTAAACTTCAGGGCCCCGTGGAATTAGTCGAAATGCGCGCAAGTTCGCCTGGACATCCACGATTATCAAATTTATTGTCTGTCTTGCCCCTCTTTATAGAATGTCACAAGATGATACAAAATATACATGGAAACTAGCTATTATTTACAAGGAAATTACCTAATTAGCTATAAGTAAATAATATTTTAATAATATGCTAATAAGCTATAACATACAAGTTATTTGACCAACATGGAGTGCTACAGATGTCAATTGCCACTAGTGACATTGCAATTGACAATCAGCCATATATATATATATATATATATAGAGAGAGAGAGAGAGAGAGAGAGGCAATTTGCATTAAGATGTTTATTGAAAATAGACCACCATGCTTGCAAAATGAAATATGGCTGAAAAAGCAAGCAAAGTTATCAGCAAATGACTGCACCTAATCTTTATGCACATTGCATATACTTTACAGAACATTTAAGTATGAATCAAGCAACAAGCAGTCATTTGCTCCTGAATCCGTTAAAGGCATCAGAACCAAAAGCAAGAGATAAAAGGGTTCAATATTTAGAAAACTCAAACGCCATTGGACTATCAAACAACCATTTCGCAGAACTACAGTGTAGTGTATGGATACTCGTCCCATAGACCATACATTCGTACAATTAAGCATGATCGCATAACAATCAAGCATTTACTTCTGAATCCTTAAAAAACATCAAAGCAAAAGAACTAGAAAGAGGATGAATATATAGAGAACTCAAAATGCCAATGGACCATCAAACTAATGCTCCAAAAAATAAGAGAAACATTGAAAAAAGTTCGAGGTAGCGTACAGTTGTATAACTTTTATAATCTGATATTCCTAGCTGTCCAAAATCATTGAGACCAGTGGCATACACATTTCCATTTTCTGCCAAAAGAGGATGATCAATTTATGAACCTAAGCAAATACAAAGAGAATCCTCAATAACTTGACAGTTATTTAAAATATCGAACTAGATGTCCTGTCATAACAACCACTTTCATTTTTCCTGTGAATTTTATTTTAATTTATTGAAAAACCATAAACAGATTATTTCTTTTTCTTTTCTAAATTTTCTACAAGCTCTTATCATTACCAATCTACAAAATTAGTCTTTCGGCTTCATAAATTCTCTCTTTGATGCTTGTATGTGTGATCCATACTTGAACTTTTGTATGGATACAATAACCTTTCATATTCTTCCAAGATGAGAGAAAAGCTGATAATCAAGATGCATACATGGATTGCACAACATCCTGTACACTTATAGAGTGAAAGAAAATAACTCAACATGATAGAAGTGAAAGAATATTTATTCTGCGGACTGCCGAATTATCATTCATAACATAACCTATTTAACAAATTCTCAATACTCAGGGAACTAATTTTCCTAAAATTATTTCTCAAATTTTATAACTTTAGATTAGCTTATATGAAATTCGAGTTCGAAAGCTTCAGATTCATTCAAGCTTGCCAACTTCCTAAAGTGTCCCAGTCCCACCACTCAAAAGATAAGGATAAAAATCAACAGAAAGAAACTATATCCTTATATAAAGGCAAATTGACCTTGAAACTGTGAAAATCAACAATTCATCCGATTCAGAAGACAAAAATTGTGATACTTAATTAAAAGCGAAAAAACCATATACTCTGACATTAAAAAAACTTATAAACCCACAATCAATTCAATAATTAATGTAAAAAATAACCTATCAAAAAAATTAAGAATTAGCATTTCCACAAAAATCAAGCACAAAAAAAGGAAAAATAGAAGAATGTTGAGTTCACCAGTGAGGAAAAGAGTGTGAGCACCACCACAAGCTATCTCCTTAACACACTGATTATCAAAAGCAGAGGAAAAAAGAGGCATGGGCCTCCACTGAGACTGTAAATTCCCCAATCCCAGCCTCCCATAATCACCGTTTCCCCATAACGCCACGAATTTCTTGCCTTTGTTCAATTTCCCGAATTGTTTCTCTTCTTCATTCCCAAATTTAACCGAAACCAATCTCTTAAAACTCGATCCAAAGGCAGATTTTGCTTTCTTAGCCAAATTTTCTGCTGAAGATGATGATGTGAGTTTCTTCACGCAAGTATAAGTTCTTGGTATCGTCATGCTTGTAATTGTGGGGATTCCAAATCAGGTTCATGAGAAAGTGAAGGATTCTGCTTACTGTTTGATTAGTTGATTTATGGCTTGAAATATTGCAACGTCTGTATTCGATGTTTGGAGGTGTTGGGTCTTTTATAACCGCAGCTAGAGACTTGTTGGTGGCATCGATGTTTGGAGGTGTTGGGTCTTTTATAACCGCAGCTAGAGACTTGGTGGTGGCAGACTGACGAGTTAAAGCATTTTCTGGAGGCTGTATAGAATCTCTCTCTGAATCGGTTTGAAGGTATTTCACTCAAAATTCAATTAAAATTGAAAGTATATTCATTATTTACTCTCATTTTTCTAATAAAAGTCAATAATAACGATTAATTTTTCAATTTTAATCCAATTTAAATCTCTACCAAACACACTCTAAATATTTTAAAAAAAGTTTAGGTATTTTTAATTAAGATTTCATAATATTTCTGACTTTTAAATAGTTCTTGCAATCTTGAATTATTAAATTAATATTTTTTAAAAGTCTTAAAATGTCACTTAGGCCATCTCCTACACCAAGGGCGGACGCACACATTTAGGTAGGGACACAATCAAACTCTATACAAATCGAATACTTTGTNGCAATCTTGAATTATTAAATTAATATTTTTTAAAAGTCTTAAAATGTCACTTAGGCCATCTCCTACACCAAGGGCGGACGCACACATTTAGGTAGGGACACAATCAAACTCTATACAAATCGAATACTTTGTTCTTGATTTTTGAATAATTCATACTTGATTTGAAATAATGCAGATTTACATTTTAAAAAAATTTCTTCATTAATATTTTGCTAATTATTTTCATTCATTTGATTTCGAAAAGTCATTTTATTAATGTTTTGATCATAAAAAGAAAATGCATATTTACGAGTAAAAATCTTATAATGTATTTAATACAAACAACATTTCAAGTAATCAAAAGGAAAAAAAAATATATAACTAATATTCAATACTAATACTAATAATCAATCAAACAAACACAATTTGTAAAATATAAGTCAAATTGGATATAATGAGTTTAGACACCTTCTATATACACAATTTGAAGAGAGAAAATGCAAATTTAGGTTCTAATTACTTGAAAATTTGATTGGAAAGTGAAGATTTGTAGTAAATATGATAATTTATAGAGAAATTACATACAAATTTTAAAAAATTAGAATGGTTAGGATTGTGTTAAAAGGCGTGAAGAAAAGAGTAAAAGAGATTTAGAGAAAAGAGAAAAATTTAAATTTACTGTGATTTTGCCCTTTTGGTGGAGATTAAAATCAATTTTTTAGTAAATTTTGATAAAAGTTAAACAGTTATGGATTCTATAAACTATGTTATTAAAATTAATTGTTAATTTCGATTTAGATTAAAATCTAGATTTCGATCAACACCAAACATGATTTTATAAAAAAATAAATAAATAAATCTCAAAAGTTGGGGGGTCAAGTTACCCCCCTAGGACCCTCTGGGTCCACCTCTGTCCTACGTTGTTCCCAAAGTACCATTATGCACCAAAAATGGTGCATACTCTCTTCAACCTAACACCATATTTTGCATCATTTTGCAAAGTGAATAATGTTGCAAAAGAAAATGATTAAATACAGTTTTGCCCTTCTCATTCACTTTGCAAAAAAAAAAAAAAAAAAAAATTGGTTAATGGTATTTGTGTCGATTTTTGTTATACATTTTTTAACACAAAAAAATATTGTTATTTGCATTTGTAAATTTTTTTTAATGTACTCTATAATAGTTAAGGAATTAATTAAAATAAAAATGCTAAAAATATCAAAATGTAATAAACTTGATTATTTAAAGTTAACACGAAATATATCACAAAAATCATATACATCCATCGCGCTAGAATTATTTAAAGATAACGATGCATAAAAGAAGCGAATAAATTGTTGCACTGTTTTGACTCCGTAATATCAAGATATTTGAATAAAAACGCATTGTACTATTTTTTAATGAATGATTTAATATTTTCTTATGTTTTACGTTTCTATTGATTGTACTATACTTTTAAATTTATTAATGAATTTAATATTTTTGTTAATTTAACGTAATTAGTTATTTAGTAACTTATGTAGTTGTAAAATAAATTAATATATAATTTGTTAAGAATAAAAAAATGAAAAAAATGATTAAACACCGCTCATTTAGCCCCAATTTGAGTCACATTAAAATGTTCATTATCATTGTTTTACTCATTTTCAATACACATTTTTCAATAAAATAATATTTTTCATCACATCAATAATTTTTCCTTCTTTTTCAACCACACATTCTTCATCAATATACTATTATACATTCTTCCAAAATAATGTGACTGTATGTTTTGGTTTAATGGGTTGAAAATGAATTTAGTTTGGTGCAAGATTTGATATAAAAATGTCAAAACTTATCTCAAGTTTTGGTGCAGAGTTGGAGATTGCCATAATCTTAAAAATTTCAATGATTTTTAATGTCTCTTATATAAAATCCTCCACATAATAATTTTAAAATAGAAAACACATATACAAAATTCTGTGAGAAGTCTCTTGTTCGCCTCCAATATTTTGAAAGATTTTCACAAAAAAACTAAAAAATGTATTTCCATCTGTAATTTCTCTTTTATCTTTCGTCGAGGGGGTTTAGCTTGCTCCCTTCATGGTCGTTCTTTCAAAAGGAACAACGTCCAATACCATTATACATTCCATGATACAAAAGATCAATATTTTTCTTTCCCTTCAAAATGTTATTATTATTATTCTCGTTTTAATCCTCTCATTTCCTTTTTGTCTCTCTTCTTTTCACCTTTTTCTCTTCTCTTTCTCATAAAAAAATTTATAAATTTTTTCAATATATTCTTTTTCATGGTTACCTCCAATTTTTTGATAGAGAAATATCAGTTTTTAATTGATAAATATTTAATTAATTTTTTATATAATAATTATTTGTTTAATTTAATAATTTTTACATGTTTGAGCATATTCATAAAATGAACCTTAGAATTTTTTATTTTTTATTTTCATCTAAGAGTATTTAAATATTACAATTTTTTGTTGCATTTTGGTTGTTTATTTTATAATTTAGATGACTTCCATTTTTCAAATTCTTCTAATAAAAATTTTATTTCATGAGAAATATAATTTTGTTATTGTGTGTTGTGGATCATTTGTTCATGCAAATAACGGTTCAAATGGATGTGCAATAAATTATATAAAAGATATTTTTCTAAAATGAAAGTTTATAAAATTCAAAGGAATTCTAAAAAAGTTTTAAAGTAAAACTCTACAAGAGTCTACGAAAACCTTCATTGATTCTATAAAAAGTCAATAAAAGTTCATTCTACAGAAAACAAATGGGGTTCAAACATGGAGATAGTATATATATTAAATTAGATTCGAATAAATATCCATCCTAAAATCTGGCATTTGATCTGGTCACATTTTCTCCATGCATTATTTTTATTATTTGTCACAGTTACATATTGGGTGAATTGATTTTGACATCACATGGTCACAAACCATTCGATTCAATACATTGCAACATTGTTTTACGTTTTATAACGATTTACACAATGCATAATATTGGTCACATCCACAAATAGTGGCTAATTAGTTTATGTCTCCGTGGCCTAAATTCTATCTCTGCAACCTGACATTTACAGTACGTAATTTCTTAATGCAAATACTACATAACATCCCTATGACCAATACTGTCCATTTTATGACCTGGTTGTGACCTGTATGTAAACCTTGTGATCTGTGAGTTTGTACACAATTGTTTAAAGCTTATTAGTGCATGCAAGTATCTGTGACATTTACAGTACTTAATTTCTTAATGCAAATATTGTATAACATCCATGTGACCATTTGTGTCCATTATGTGACATATAGTTAAAAGTTGTGACCCGTATCTAAACCCTATAACCTGTAAGTATGTCCACAATTGTTTAAAGCTTATTGGTGCATTTATGTCTCCGTGACCTAAAATCTATATCTGTGACCTGATATCAGTCCTTAATCTGTTAATGCAGATTCCATAGAACATCCATTTGATTGTGACTCATAATTAAAAGCCGTGACCTGTATCTAGTTGAATTGTGACATCGTGTCTACAAAAACGTTAATTGTGACTTGTAATGATAGTTGTGACTGACTTATTTTTTTCGTGTACATTTGCAAAAATGGGTTATGGGGGTGTTTTTCCGTTGAATGAATCATAATCATTGTTGGTGTTGCTCGATCATAGTTGCAGTTATATGAAGCTTGTGGACATCGTTATGACCGAGTTTGGTTTAGATCCTACTAATGTGGCAGACACAATGAAGTACGTATTAAACAACGATCTTTACCTCTAGTCAAAATAAATATTGACAATAATGTATTGTTGTACATGATGCTAAAAGGTATAGATTGTGACTCTTCCAAATACCCCCATAAGCATTGATTTCACAGCTATAGAAAGTGAACAACGAACTATCAATTTTCCATTTATACTTGATGTGCTCGCCAATCTTGCTAATTAATGGATATAGTAGAAACATAAGTCCATTGCTGTCACAATACAACATGCAACAATTATTAAGTCACATAAAGTGTCAAAGAACGGTGAAGTTATAAGTAACATTTATCTGTGATCTATACGAGTTGTGACATATGACTTGTGACATGTGACCTATTACCTATTAATAGAAATCAGTTTCCTGTGAATATAGATTACACATGTGAAATGTGATCTGTGAACATTGATCTGTAACATGTACTCAATAATCTATGACCAGTTCTCTATGATATGTGACATGTGTGTTTTAATCTATGACCTTTGCACATTGTCTTATGACATGTGTACAATGTCATGTGACTGTCACTTGTGAACGTATGCACGGTGACCTATGACATGTGATCTGTGACCTACATGGATTTATAAATTGCATCATATTGTGCTACTCAATGACGACTCTACATTTATCAGCTCGTGCCACCTTGATTTAAATCCTATAGGGATTGAACCAAAAAAAGGTAGATGAAAAAAATATCTACATCATTAAACTTTCTTGTAAATGAAAAGGAAAATAAAATAAGTCAGTTACAATTAATTCTAAAGAACATACATCGAAGGTCACAAAATTCAAAACATACGTACATGTTCTTTAGTCTGTATATTAAGCCAATTTTGAAATGCAACAATAGCAACATCTTTCATGTGTTATTATATTTTTCAAAAACTATAATATTTTCTGAAGACTTGTTTTGTTTTCCTACACATGCAACGAATGGAGACTATAGTATCTTTGTCGGTCTGGGAACCCTCTTCACCGACAGTCTAAATGTTGGTGCGGAAGAAGGTAATCCATGTATAATAATATAACAGTAAACATGTTAGATATTTTTGTTCATCTCACAAATTTGTGACCGTGTCAAATATCTATGACATTCGATTTCACAATCTCTGACTTATCATAAACTGAATGTGAACAAATATATTAAATACCAATGTGACTGAGATTGAAAACTGTAGGTACATTTCTGACTAAATATATGTGAAATGTGACCTATAATATGTGACGTGACTTGTACTGACCTGTAACAATCAGGTGACTAAATTTTACGTGTGACATGTGATCTATATGTACAATTCAACCTGTGACTTGTGATCTATATGGGATATGTGACCTATATTTGATCTGTGACTTGTGCTATATTGATAATTTTATATGTAAATGTATTTGTAATTATCTCTCGATCAGCAATTTCGAATTCCTTCACTATCCCAGCTATTACATCATCCACCCGTTGATGTACTTCTTTGGATTTAAGCAAACCAGACAAGTTGCCTAATTTTGAAGTTGACTGCATTGATTCAACACCCAAATCAAATGAGGGTGTTTCAATAATATATGGATACGAAGTTCATCGGTAGGATCTATCTTTCCCTTACCTTTCTTATCCATTCTTTGTTCAACGTTCTTATGTAAAATATGGATATGTGATCTATAACTAGGGCTGGATATGGTCCGATTCGGTTCGGTTCTGAAGTTCTTATGTAAAATATGGATATGTGATCTATAACTAGGGCTGGATATGATCCGATTCGGTTCGGTTCTCTTCAGAACCGAACCGAACCAAAATTTTCGGGTATTTAATAAATGGAACCGTCGAGTCCAAATATAATCGTGGAACCATTCGGGTTCGATTCGATTCGATTCTGTATCATAATTATTTTTTTAACATTTACAGCAACACTATATAAATACAACTAATGACATGTTCATTCGTGATTTCGATAGGTAGTTAGAGGGGGGAAGTCAGACTCGACAGTCAGCTACTTCAATTTGGACATTTAGATGTAGGTTTTCAATTTATCAAATGATTTGAAATTAGTGGACCTGTGCTTATCGAATGAAAGTATGAAAGTGGAAAAGGAGGATAAAAACTTAAAAAGGTTTAGATCTTGGGCTAACAATGAAATTAATAATTTGGCCGAAAAATTTAAAACAAAAATTAAATTTAGAAATTGGGTTGGGTTGTGTTGGGCTAGTTATGCATGGACTTGGCTTGAAAATTGGAGCATTAATCACTAAATAAATTAATTTGCTAATTTATTTAGAAAAAAAATTTAATTAATTCTATATAAAAAATTAAAAAAATTATTTAGATTCGGTTCTTTGGTTCTTAGTCTAGAACCAAGAACCGAACCAAACACATCGGTTCTCGATTCAAATACCCTTTTGGGTATTTAACTTATGAAGAATCGCTCAATTCGGTTCGGTTCGAGAGTTTTGTCTAGTCATAGCTATAATAATTTCACATTAACTTGTGACATGTAATTAGTGCACATTGACATGTATCAGGATGTAAAATGTAAATTGTGACTTGACATGTGACATATGACATGTATTAGAATGTAAAATGTAAAATGTGACTAATGCAAACTTGAATATCGAGAATTGGGCTATCTTCAATGTTGTAAAAATCAGACCGGACCGACCGGATCAACCGGAAAACCCGTGAACCGGTCCCTAATCCGGTCTGGTACTTGTACATTAACCGAAAAATGAAAAACCGGCTAATGAACCGGAAAACCGGCCGGTTTTACCATGAACCGGAAAACCGGCCACGTTTTTTCCGGTTTATCCGGTTAATAAAATTTTCTTTTTTTTTTTTCACAAAAAAAAAAATTTAACTTTCTTGATGGGCCACCTATTACAATAGAAGACCAAAATAACTTTTTTTATGCAAGTGACATTCCTTTGGCTCCTTTTTAAAGAAAATTCTTCTTTCAATGTTTTAGTAATCTTTCAATGTGGGATACTAGCTCCTTTTCAAAGGAGACTCTCATTCCAATGTTGTAGTCATCTTCCAATGTGGGATACTAGACAATTGCCAATTTTATGAGTTTGTTAGTTTACTTCATCATTTTCATTAAAAAATCATAACCTCCAACAAGATTATAATCACAAACAATTNTTTTCTCTAAAAACAAGCTAATAAACCATTAACCCGACCAATTTAACTGTGAATTGAAAAACCGTACGCGACTTTTCCGATTAGTATAATTTCTTTTCACAAAAAAATATAGCTATCCACCTATTACAAATAGAAGGCCCAAATAACTTTTTAAATACAAATGATGCTCCTTTTGGTCTTTTTTAAATGAGATTCTTCTTCCAACGTGGAATACTAGCTCCTTTTAATCACAAACAATTTCAATTTGAACAAAGAAATTATTTTGGACATATTAATTGTTAGTTTTTGAGGTTATAAAATAAATTACCATAATAAATCTAATTAACGAATATAGATTATATTTACTTTGAATTAGTAAACTTAAATTAAAAAAGTTATTATAGTTATGATATTTTATAGTTTATTTGTGTATTTATTTATTTATTTATTTTGTCATCCGGTTCGATACCGGTTTGACCCTTTAACCCTTGACCCTCTTCCTTTTTCGGGCCGATGCCCGGATCGATTTTTAAAACATTGGCTATCTTATCGTCCCCTAGCCCAAATGCAACGAATCATCATCAACTGGCTTAAGCAATCGAAATAATATTGCATCAACAATCTGACCGGAGAACTACATGTTGCTCAATGGATACAGCTTCCGTAGGCAAGATTGGCGTAATATAGTTGTTGCTCATCATTGAGCCCCTCTAAAACCGTCATAAAGTCGAAAAAGTTAAAATTCGACGTAACTTTTTTGAAATGATCTCTCAATCTAGCGTTGAAAATGTCCTTCTCCTACAATAATTTCAATTTTTAAAACCTTATACAAGAAATTATGGAATAAAGCATAATATCTAAAAAGTCATTCAACCAAATTGTATACTACTATACACAAGTAATAAATTCATTTCATCCTACATTTAAAAAACAAAAGTAAAAGAAAAATAAATAGCAAAAATAAAATTAAAGGGAAAAAAGGAAATTATACAAAAAAAAAAAAGCGAAAATGAAAATTAATGGAAAAATACTTTAAAAAGAAATTGAAATTGAAAAGATAAAAAAGAAATAAAATTAAAATTAAAGCAAAAAAAGAGGAGACTATAAAAAAGGAACAAAAATAAAATTTAAAGGATAAATGAACATAAATTAAAAATGAAATTTAATTGAAAACAATATAAATGAAATTAAAGGAAAAAATAAAGATTAAAGGGAAAAAATAAAAAATAAAATTGAAAAGAGAAATTGAAAAGATAATAAAGGAAATAAAAATTAAATGAAATTAAAATTAAAGCAAAAAAGAGGAAATTAAAAAAAAACAAAACTTAAATTTAAAGGGAAAAAAATGAAAAAGGAAACTGAAATTGATAAAATAGAAAAAAGAAAAGAAAAGTAAAAGAAAAATTAAATAGCAAAATTAAAATTAAAGTGAAAAAATGAAATTATATATAAAAAAGAAACAAAAAATAAATAAAAAGACGGTTGAGGTCGTCCATGCCCCAAACCCCATACTACCAACGCGACGAAGCTCACAATTTTTTGTGAGCTCCGCCTCAAAATCTCACCAAGAAACGCCCTAAAATAATCCTATTTCAATCATATATTAGCCTCAATACATATATTAAAAGCATAAATTATAAAATTTACCAAGATTTCATGTAAACATCAAAAGTTGTAAACTATCATTTTCAAAATCATGGAATATTAGGCTTTAGAAGAACTAACCATGAATATGATGAAGAATGAATAGTAGCTCGTCGATTTTCATATGTGAGGATTGACATGAATCTCTCTCTCTCTCTCTCTCTCTCTCTCCCTCCCTCCCTCCCTCCCTCCCTCCCTATGATGGTTTATTTGACATTTCTTCATTTTAATAATTTTATCTTTTATCTTTTTCTTTTTAATTTAAATGTGGTGAAAGGCCATCGTAGAAAATGAACTAGGTCAACTAGCTATTGGCTACCGTTACATCTCCCACTCCCACTCCCACCACCAAAACTAAACCCACAACTTAGCAAACCATCATCTGCAATCATCTCCACCAATGGAAAATTAGCTTGACCAGGAGATTCCCGATCTCTGGGCTTGCAATGGATTTCAAAAAGTCGTACGGTTCTACTCATCTATCTTCTAAGACTTGATTTCTGACGATGTTTTGAGTACTAGTTTTAAGATCATGTACACATGAGGTCAAGTGTTTTTGAGTTGAAAGATATTGGAGTTGAGAACTCAATTGAAAATTTTAGGAAAGCTTGTGAGCCTTTGGTGATCGCAAGGCAAGACCTTAAGCCGCCTTTCAATGATGAGATTTGATTTTTTATTTTTCGGCGATGGAGTTGTTGAGAAATCAGCAAATCCAATTAGATATTGCTTTATGTTTGTGCTTTGGGTCTGATTTAACTGTAAAGTTCATCATCTCCACATCTTCTTAATTCTAGAAAAACATAAGTGGTTTGATTTATTTGGTTGAACATTGATTCGGGTTTCCATTAGTGTGAGTTGTGCAATTGAAGATGGGACCTAAAAGAAGAAAATGTCATGCTTGTTTGTGGTGGTGATGGCCAGGGGTGGATCCAACACCTGGTTAGCCCCCGCGGTCACCCGTGCTGGATCCGTCGAAAGCTTAAGGTAAGTCGTCGTCGTCCACCAGCGCTGCTAAGAAAGAATTGAAGAAGACACTGCGTTAAATTTTTTTCCCTTTCTTATTGTTTCATTCTATCAATTGGAGTGTTACCCATAAGCTTTTGACCTTCAATTGCATTTGAATTGGTCGAATTTGGGACAAAAACATTAGCATGCCCTAAAATTCCCTTCGCGAGCACGGAAGCTGGTGGAATCAAATTCAGCATTTGAAGTGTTAATTGGTTCAATTGATTGTTGACCCATGGAATCCCCATCAGTAATTGGGTTGGTAGACGTGGAATTGAACATTCGAAGTAGCAAAGAATCATCAAATTCCTTAGTGCCAAATTTCGCACATAGAGCTCGAGCTGTCTCCATAAATTGAAACTGTTCTAGGCTAAATTGTATTTGACCCATTGTTGGGTCACGTGCTCCTGAGGTAAGTGGCCTCAACCCATGTGGTCCGCCACCATGGGTTGGTCGGACGGAGTTGGAGTTTGAATTGCTCGGACGAGCTTCAAAGGGGATCGTGACGGACCTGTTTCTGGAATTAATTCAGTTTGAGTGACTGTTGTTTGCACCAAATTGGGACCATAGTCTGAGTCAACTAAGAATGGGTAAATGACCGCCAGTGGTCCGCGACGAAGTTGTTGGCCAGAGGTTGGATTTCCGTCAGTTTGCACATTTTGAAGCTGGTATTTTGAATGAATATTTCAGGCGCATCGATGGATGAAATGCGGAGCTGTTTAGTGGAAATTGTATAGCATGTTAAGGAGATTATGTTGGTATCAATGTCCGGTGGTTTGGGTGGCCAGAAGGTGACGAAAATTGGCTGCATAAGTAGCGGCTTAAAAAGAGTTGCTAAATTTAAAGGAGTTGTGAATTGTGAATTGTAATATGGGAATTTAGGGTTTTAGGAAATTAGGGATAAGTGAACAAAATTAATGAATTATATGTATATACTTTTTATGTTTTTATGCATTTACATATGTATCGAATTATATTTTCGACTATTACGATCGTTGACTGTCAACGATCTTCGATTCTCGATCAACGGTCTTCGCCCTAGCTGAACCAAAATGATGGATTCACCCCTAGTGATGACAGTGGAAGATGGAAATAGTGAAAGGTGGAGGAATGGCCGTGGGTTTGGTTTTGGTGGTGAGTGGAAAGAAAATGAAGATTTAATTCTATTTTTTTACGGGCCGCTATATAATTATTCGTATTAAAATCTTAACCATTTTTATATGTCTATCTCACTATAAATTAATCCCTTGATATCAAAGTTCTAGATTTATTGTTATATAAGTATGGGTAATATATGTTATGATCAAAACCGGGCACGCTACGTGGGGTGATAATAATTTTTGAGGCAATGTTAGTGTCTAATATTTTGGAAAGTTTGGTAAGTTTGTACATATTTTTGTATAGAAATTGATATGGGATTAGTAATGGTAATATGAGGAGGGTATTTTTAAGAATATCAGTAGTGTAACATATTGGCTGCATAGTGAAGAGTTGTACATTAAATTTAATATATTGTAATGATCGTTTGTATTACACAAAGATTTAATTTAATGTGTATAAATATTTGACAAGAAGTTGAATACATTTTCTACAATAAAATAAATACTATAAATTATTTTCTTCAACATAAATTGGAATTGGAATGGCGAATGTTGTAATGAACTGTTGTACTAACATAAGGACAAGTGAATAATAATTATGACATAATGAGTAAAATGTTTTTCCTTTATTGTTTGGTAACAATGAATAGTGGAGAAGTTTTTTTCTTCCAACACTACAATATTATATTTATCATAAATAGAAAAATGGATTTTCATTAATAGTAGAACATGGAGAAAATTTAATGGGAACTGTATAGAATAAAAAAACATTAAATTTGTAGTTTAGGTAAGTGAGATATTTCAATATATTATCTATAATTAGTATTAGAAAATAAAATATGTGAAGAAATAGCAAAACGTGGAAATATTTCTTTATATGATCAAAAAGCAATTGTCTCTTATTAGAATCAATAGTTACGTACAACATATATTATTAGTTTCAGAAATTACATAAGAACTCAATGAAAATATACATGTCAAAACTTCCTTATGAGTAAGCAAGTAAACCATGGAGGTCATATTTTCATATATTTGGATTTTACGAATATCCATACAGTGTGAGACTTGCTCTTTCAACATTATAGGACAAGAAAACCATTCAATTAAATATGGAAGAGGACAGTCTAAATTTGTAGGGAATTATACAGAAATGGATGGAATTATAGGAGGGTGATATAACATCAACGCTTTCGACATATTATCCTTCTGTACTTCCATTTGTTTTTGAGAGATTCCTTACAAATTCTAAGTAAACCCTTCTATATTGAGTTGAGTAGTATG